>JBBPBX010038723.1:9534-20442 GCA_038048925.1 Garcialebias charrua
ATACCATGATCCCCCAAACCCTGATGGACAAAATACTCACACAAGGACTAAGCCCATCCATTTGTAACTGGAGACTTCTTAACAAACAGACCACAGTCATGGAGGATCCACAACTTCTCCTCCTCCATCATAACCCTCAGTACTGGCTCTCCTCGGAGATGCGTGCTGAGACCTCTCCTGTTCACTCTGCTCCCTGTGCACCTACCCATCCAGGCTGTCATATTGTAAAGTTTGCAGATGATACAGCGGTGGTGGGATGCATCACAAACAATGATGAGTCCAGCTACAGGCAGGAGGTGGAACACCTGGAGAGCAGGTGACAATAACCTTCCCATAAATGTGAAGAAGACAAAGGAGATGACTGTAGACTTCAGAAGGAACAAACACACCTACACTCCCTTGAAAATAGGAGGATCTGCGGTGGTAGTCTCCAGCTATGAATGATAACCTCAGCTGGAGCAATAACACCACCAGCCTGATCAAGAAAGCTCATCAGAGACTCTACTTCCTCAGACGGCTGAGACAAGCTGGTCTGGGCAGCTCAGTCCTCACCTCCTTCTACAGGTGTGCAGTGGAGAGCATCCTGTGCTCCAGCATCAACGTGTGGCATGGAGGCTGCACAGCTGCTATTACTGTTTTTCTTTTACATTTTATTGTTGAATGTAACTGGGACCCTGTGTACATAATCTCGTTCCACCACATGTATGACATGTGGTGTGTATAACAAATAAATATCTCTGAACCTGATTTTCTGACTCGGATTTTGCATAGTTTGGACAATTTACAGTGACACCACCAATACTATGTTTGGTGTCAAACTGGGCAGATAAACAAAAAACAAAAAAACAAAAAAAACACGTTCGCACCATTCAAATTTTTGAAAAACTGTTAATTTTTGTGCATAATCTTGTTAAGAGGTTTATGTCCAAATTTGAAGTTGGCATGCTTAAATTTGCAGATGACATAGCGTTTGGTGTGACTTGTGAAATTTGCCCCAAAAAGCCAGTTAATTCAAAATGTTTGACTTCCAGTAGGTTTTACACTATGATGCTAAGAGACATTTTATTAGATCATGTACTGATGGTTCTATGTACCAGTGATTGTACGTGTTTCTTAAAGTAATTGGAGGGGCTGAAATTCAGAGGGTGCTAGCAAGCTACATTGCAACTCCCACATCTGGATTTTTGCACTTCCCCAAATCCAACTGCCAAGTTTTGTGATGCTCTGTCCTCTAGAACATAATAAAAACATCCTGTCAGAATAAAAATAAAAAGAATGTTAATAAATATATTCCATTTAAATATATTGGGTATTTATGCTGCTTCACAGTGCTCGGGGCCTAATTAACTGTTATGTAATCTTACAAATAAAAATAAAAATTTATTTTTGAAAACCATGGACCTCACACATTCTTTAAAAAAAAGAAGGGAGTTAAACCACCACCAGAAAAGTTGACATAACTGAACAAGGTCTATTCAAACATCAAGTACAGTTCTTGATATCACACTGTGTTGTATCAAGACATGGACAATGCATGGACAATGCATGGACAATGGGGAAATGTGCATCTGTCCCAGTCAAAAGCCCTAGATGACGAGGGATGTCCAGAAGCTGGTAAAGGAGAGGAACACCACTTCCAGGTCAGGGGCAAGGCCCTCTTAAGCATGACATGGGACAATCTAAAAAGGGTACGGTAATTAAAAAGGCCAAGAGGTTCTGGCAAGAGGAGGATCAAGGAGCATCTGAATAGAAAGGACAGCAGGCAGGTTTTGCATGGACTTGAGCAATTCACCATCTACAGCAGTGGTCCTCAACCCCCGGGCCGCAGACTGGTACCGGCCCGTGGGTGGGTCAATGGGTACCGGGCCGCACAGAAGGGGGAAAAAGTTTTATTAAGAAAAATCACCAGATTCTCTCTACTACATCAGTCTATGACTCTCTTGACGCAGGTCAACATACACAAGGGGTTAGTTTCAGTTTCTGTGAGGTGCATGCACAGATCAGTTCTACATTGCTGGTGAAGAACAAAGCAATTCAGATATGTGGTCTGAAGCAAACAGGTGGACGTGCACAGCAGTATCTGTGCATTTTGAAGGATTACACTGCATACTTTTCAACCCGCCTGACAAAGATTAACCATAAAACTATAACTAAATAAAACTATAATTTTAACAAGCTTCCAAATATCACATCAGAGCTGTTGCTTCACATTTTTGCTTCTGCTCAAAAAAAATCTCTGCCCCTAAAAGTTCAAAGTCACGGTAATTTTATTATAAAACACAAAATATAATTAAACGTTTTGCACTAAGCATAAGTTCCTGTGCTTTTGTGAACAACCTGACGTGTGAATCACAGCAGGAGTTATCTGAACTTTCACCTAACTGCTAAAACAGACGATGATCTCAGCTCATGAAGCTGTCTGTCATGCTGTCAGAGTATTTGAAGCGAAAAATGTTTTAAATGTTTGTAAAATACACCAGAATGCAGGAAATGGCATCTACTGTATTCCAAATTATGTTGGGGTCCTCCACACAGCACAGTAGCAGATGACAGGGGTGTTCACTGTAGGGCTTAAACAGACTACTCGAGTAATCAACCCATCGATTACTTAGACCTCTATCGAGTTTTTTAATTTCACGTCGAGTATTCGTAGTGACGTCATCACGTCACAGTTACAGAACAGAAAATGAATCAACTTCCTGTTTGGAGCGCGTTGCGAACCAGTGTTACACCATATTCTGTGACCACCATAATGCACACAGTGTTAATGAAGTGTTTTGGTGTGTCTGAAGGTATATTTTCTCATTCATCCCTCCTACGTTCAACACTCACCGGTTTGCTTACAGAGCTAACAGGTCTACGGTGCTGCTGCTCTGGCCCACCTGGAGCACCAGAGGAGCTATGCATGTTTTCTTGTCATTAACTTCTTCACACACACAAAGGATCACATTGGGCCCCGACACACCTCTTCATCCACCAGCACTAGCACTTATTCTCCACAAGGCTGTGTGCTGTCCCCTGCTCTTTACACTGTACACACAAGACTGTCCTCCCACCCACTACAGCAACTCAATTGTCAATTTTGCAGACAAAATCAGAGGGGGGGCTTATCTCTGGAGGGGCTAAGACTGTCTACAGGGGAGCAGCTGACAGTGTGCTGCAAAGACAAAACTTGCCCCATAACACTGCTAAGACCAAGGAGCTTGTTGTGAATTGAAGGAAACAGACATTCAACCATTTCACGTCCAAAGGGACTGTGTGGAGAGAGTGTCAGACTTCAGTTTCCTGGGATTCCACATCGCAAAGAACCTGACCTGGAGTGTGAACACAGCAGAGCTGGTGAAGAAGGCCCAGCGGACTTTATTTCCTGAGAGACAGGAAAAATAATAATTCTCAAAGACTGCTGGTGTTCTTCTATCCCCCGCTCTATCGAGAGCCTGCCTCAGAAAAGCCACAAACTACAAAGTACTTAAAAGTCATGCACGAGTATGTTCCAACCAGTTTCATCAAGCAGGAGGTACAGTGCAGAAGCATTAAAACAAGTACAAATAGACTGGGGGAAAAAACTTTGATCTTGCAGCATCAGGGAGTTAAACGCCACTTAGCACCTCCAGAGCAATAATCAAGTGCAATAATCTTTTCAGTGCAATAGTGTGCTGCATGGCTGTTCCTATTGTGTTGTAAATTTTTGTTTTTCTCCTTACCTTTATGCAATCCGTAATTTATCTTTTGACACCATAAGGATGACACCTAATTTTGTTGTGCTTTTTATAATGACATTAAAAAATATTCTGATCCTGACTGTAGATGCATAAATTACATTTATAAACTTTTGGAATAAAAGCTTAGCCTATCATATGCAATGTTTTAATGGTTTATTTTGTTATGATAGTCATCAAAATAATATCAGAACAAGCGTTCAATACAAAAACAACTGGACTTTATTTGTTACAGAAAACGTTTCACCCTCTATCCAAAGGGCTTTTTCAATTCAAATGAGCAGCCTGTGTCACAGTGAAGTTATAAACAGGCTGACATGTCACGCACCAACCTATGTAAATTGAAAGCTGAGATAACGCCCACACATACCTGAGATAAGTCCTCTTTTACATAGGTTGGTGCGTGACATGTCAGCCTGTTTATAACTTCACTGTGACACAGGCTGCTCATTTGAATTGAAAAAGCCCTTTGGATAGAGGGTGAAACGTTTTCTGTAACAAATAAAGTCCAGTTGTTTTTGTATTGAACGCTTGTTCTGAATTTATCATGTCCTGGATGACTGAGAATCTTCACCAGCACATCAAAATAGTAATACGTTGAAGAGTTTACCATATTCCACATTGTTCCACACAAACACAAATTTTGTATTGCTTTTGATGTGATCACCCTAGTTGTAAAACAGCTACATAATAAAAATAAGACTGTAATACTTTGTGTAGATTAGTGACTTCACTCACCCACAAGCATCAAAGACACACCAGTCATAATACTGCTGGAAGGGCACCTCAGTGTGGCATAAGGAAAAGAGTTCCTGTGTTAGCACTGCACACTTTTTCCTTGCCCATGTCACTCTGTGTGAGTTTAGCTGAAAACAAAAAGTTTGAACACTGAGAATTTCAAAGCATCTATGATCAGTAGTCATTTGTGACAAAATATTTATAAATAAATACATGTATCGGTATGTCTGTGAACTTACAACACATGGATCACGAAGGTCTTGGTTTTCTACATCAGGGCAGGAAGGGCTGATCTTCCAAGAATTTCCAAACAGTTCAGGTGTTGATTCTACAATTCCCTGCCGTGTTGTAAAGTCATTTTCTGTGTCCCCATCAAAGTTCCCACACAGCCCTCCAACTCGACCTCGCAGGTGTACCTCCAAACGCAAATACACACGCATGCCTGGGAAAAGAACAAATCACTGTACGTAACCTGCACTGTAGCATTTCTAAAACATTCCAACTATAGGATGTGATGTTTAAACTCTACAGAAATACAAACTGTCTTACCTCCATCCCACAGCAAAGTGATTCCAAGTCGAGAAGAGAGGACAACAAAAAGGCCAATTCTCTCCACAAAAAGACCGCTGCCACTGTAGGACTTTGGTAGTGTAATGGGCATTCCATTTACTGTCACTGCTTTACCTAAATGTCATATACAAGAAAGTTTGCCTCAGTTGGCTTTATGGTTTTTTTTCTTTTCCCCGTCTGCTTCCTTCTAGGGGTTGCCACAGTGAACTAACTTGCACAAAGACATGGCAATTATTTTTACATTCCTGATTCAACTACTTCTGAGTTACGACAGCCCTCTGTGTAGAGCAGAGATCTGCCATCTAGGGAGCACGTGGGAGCAGATGGTCGGGGTCAAGGGCCAAGAGTCGGGCAAACAAGGGCAGGTGTGGGTGCTTTACCTTTTCCACCCACATTTTGATGTTGTCAGTCCGGGGAGTCGAACCGACAACCTTCCAATCACAGGTTTGCCATCTCTAAACCTCTGTTCCACCACTCCCCAATTGTCTTTCTAATTGTATCCACACTAAATGAAATGTGTTCAATACCTTCAATTGGTGGGAACCCGGTCACTAGAGAGCACAAGCCAGTGTATCTTCTGTGCCGGTCCTAAGTCCTAGTAAATGGTGTGGGTTGTGTCAAAAAGAGTCTCTGATGTAAAACACTTTTGCTAAATTAAACTAAACAAACAAGTTTATCCAAATGGCACTGTACCAGACAGATTGAGGTCTTGGTTAACAGAAACCACCATTGGTTTACAAACAGATTGCCAGTGTAAACTGTGCAATTGTCAGATGAAAACCACAATGAGGGAAACATGCCGGCAGACAGAAAGAGCAGAGGAAAATCAAGAGCGTAGAACTGAGAATAGCAACTCTAAAGATAATTTACTGTCATGTGTTATGTGTTGTCATCATTGTATGTTCCCATACAATGGTGAATTTGGCTCTCTGGATTTAACCCATCCACCCCTAGGTGGAGCAGTGGGCAGCTATTGAGAGAACCTGGGGAGCGATTGTGGATTGGGTGTCCTGCTCAGAGAAACCACGAGATGTGTAATGACTAGGCATCTAACCTGGGACTTTCAGATCCAGAGTCGGCTTCCCTGCCTCTACCCCATCTCGGGCCCATAATAGGTGTAATGCCCGAAACAAATAAAAAACTGGCTTACATGATGCAGAGAAGGACAGTAGATGTATTATGTGTGCAACAGACAAATTGAAAGTGCAGCAGCACAGCACTGGGACAGGGTTTAAGCTGTTTTACCATGGGGTGGATAGGCAGGGGAAAAGAATAAGATTGACTGGTTCTGAAAGAGTTTGAAAGGAATATAGTTGAGGTAAAAAAGAGTGTCAGATAGGATGGTTTGTTGGAAGGTAGAAGTATAAGGTTTGATGGTGAACGTTGTCATTGGTTATGTTCCATGGGTCGGATGAGATATGGACGAGAAAGAAATCCTGGAAGGATTTTTACGTGGTCATAGAGAGTATTCTCAGAGAGAAGGGGGTGGTTGAAATAAACCTGAATGTTGGTGAAGTAGACATAGGAGATTAGGAAGTGATGGACAGGTTTGGTGTCAAGCTTAGGAAGGAGAAAAGATAGATGGTAGTGGATTTCATCAAAAGGATGGAAATTTGTGTAGCCATTACCTACAGTATTTTCAAAAACGGGGAAGAACACGGTGAACTTATGAAAGTGGAGGCAGGAATAAGCATGCAGACCACATTATTTGTAGAAATAGTAACTTGAGGGTGATTGGGGACTGTAAGGTGATGACAGAGTATAACCAGACTACATCAAATGCTGGTGAGTAGGATGACTGCTGTGGTGAAGAAGAGGAAAGAGTAAAGTCAGAGAAGAAGATCATATGATGGATGTTGAGGGGGGGAGGGGGGGGAGGGAAACGCTGTGAGTTCAGAAGGGAGATGTTAAACGCTCTGGGAAGTAAGAGAGTTTCCAGATGACTGTGCATGTGCTACTACAGCAACCGTGATTAGAAAGACAGATACAAAAGTACTTTGTAATTGGTGTTTCACCTGAAAGAGGATAAGTAAACCAGGTGGTGGCATAGTGAAGTGAAGGGCATTATCCAGAGGGAGAGTGGCAGTGAGAGCATTGAAGAGAGGAGACCAAACTATGTGGAGATGCAATGTAGGGTACAGAGGGAGGTAGCAAAACAATAACAGAAGACGTATGATGAGTTGTCAAAGAGGATGGACACAAGGGAAGGAGAAAAGGACTTGTATCACCTAGCTAGACCAAGAGATCAGGTTGGAAAGGATTTGCAACAGGTTATTATTTTTAAAGATATACTGTAAATGGTAATGTTCTAACAAGCAAGGAGAGTGTTATGGAAAGATGGAGGAGGTACTTTGAGGAACTAATGAATAAATAGAATGAAAGAAAAAGAAGAGTTTAAGCTATATAAACTTTTGACCAGGAAATAAGACAGATCAGGAGGATGAAGTTTGTAATTCGTTAAAAAGGATAAAGATAATAAGACAGTTGAAGTTGATATCATACCAGTGGAAGCAGGGCAATGTCTAGGAAAGATGGCAATGAGGTTTTTAACAAATTTATTCTATGGTATTTTTGAAAGTGAGAAAATTACTGATGATTAGAAGAGAAGTAGCCTGGTTAAAACCAGACCCTTGTCCTTCACTTCGCTTTGTACTAGGGTCTGGGACTTCTCTCATAGACAAGGATTTCTCCGGTCGATTTTTGACCGGACCAATCAGAGAACAGAAGGCGGAGTTTTGTTAGTTTAGCCTGGCGAGGTCCAGGCTATTCAGATAAATAGCTCAGAAACCACTCGGTGGATATTTTTTCTGCTACCAGTGTGTAATTATATGGCTCTAATTTACTGACTGTTGGCCTGGATTAAACATTTGAGATAAAATTCGATTTTTTTATCATTTATTTTCGTAGCGCACCCGAGGCTGTTTGGAAAATGTCAAACCGAAACTATTTAAATCCAGCAGATTTGACCATTTCGTGAATTGATTTAGGAACTGTTAAGCTCAGGAACACTTCTGATATAACGTCAGCTAAGAAATATATTTTTTCTCAGCAAAGAAATAATAGTTTTTTACCTTGTTTTCATGAAAATTCCTTCGTGGCGGCAGCCATTTTAACTGACGACGTCAGTCGACGTCGTTCAAAACTCCGCCTTCTGTTCTCTGATTGGTCCGGTCAAAAATCTACCGGAGAAATCGTTGTCTATGAGAGAAGTCCCAGACCCTAGTACAAAGCGAAGTGAAGGACAAGGGTCTGGTTTTAACCAGGCTAGAAGAGAAGTGTCCTGATAACCCATATTACAAACTAGGGTTACATATGGAGTTGTACGAATTACAGGACATTTAAGATGATCAGCCACACAATGAAGATCTGGGAGAGAGCACCACAGATAATGTCTTTGCTTTGAGGCTACTGGTGCATAAGTACAGTGAGAGTAAAAAATAACTTAATTTTTATTTAATTGGATAGAGGGCGAAACGTTTCAACAAAAAAGAAACTGTCCAGATTACCCGACTGAGAATTATTAGATTTGGTACATGAATGATTGACCATGAACTTTGTTGCCTTGAATCACTTTGGCTGTGGCTGCCTGCCTGGGAGGAGCTGACGAGGGACAGGACGGCCCCCAGAAACAATCTTAGCTCCAGCAAACTGGTTGGTCCACTTACTGCTTGGTGAGGAAACAGTTTACTGGGACTCCTATGACTGATAAAGCCCTCCAGATAGAGGGCGAAACATTTCTATAAAAAAAAGAAACTGTCCAGATTACCCGACTGAGAATTATTGGATTTAGTACCTGGATGATTAAGCATGAACTTTGTTGCCTTGAATCACTTTGGCTGTGGCTGCCTGACTGGGAGGAGTCGACAAGGTACAGGACGGAACCCAGAAACCATCTTAGCTCCAGCAAAATGGTTGGTCCACTTAAGGTGTTTACTGCTTGGTGGAGAAACAGTTTACTGGAACTACTCTGACTGATGAAGCCCTCCAGATAGAGGGCGAAACATTTCTATTAAAAAAAAAAAACTGTCCAGATGACCTGACTGAGAATTATTGGATTTGGTACTTGGATGATTGTGCATGAACTTTGTTAACTTAATTTTGTCTTTGTAGGTTTGGAAAAGTGTATGACCTGGTGTCGAGGGCGGAGCTGTGGTTTTGCAGATCTGAAGTAGCAGAGAAATATTTTGGACTGGTACAGGACATGTACTGTATTATGACAGCAGAACTGTAGTGAGATGTGCTTTAGGATTGACAGGTTCAAAGATGAGGTGGGACTGCATTATGGATCAGTTTTGTACCTTTTTTCTTTTGCACTGGTGATAGACAAACCAACAGATGAGGTCTGGCAAGAATCCCTACTATGATATTGCAAATGACAGGGAACAGGTGGAAGAGAACTTGAAGAAGTGGAGGTGTGCACTTTAAAGAAGAGGAATTATGGTCAGCTGTAGCAAGAAAAAGATGCATGGGACAGGGATGGAGGCAGGTGGAACAGTGTGGCTACAAGGAGCAGAGGTCACAAAGGTGCAGGACTTCAAGTACTTAGGGCCCACTGTCCAGGTAAACAGGGAGTGTACCGGTAGTAAAGAGGTGAAGATTGTCCAGGTTGGATGAAGTGGATGGAGAAAAGTTTGATATATGCTATGTGACAAAAGGTGGAAGCAAAGGTCAAAGGAAATATTTACAAGACAGTGGTGAGACCAGTTATGTCATATATGGTTTGGAGACAGTGGTAATGTTCAAAAGACAGGAACAAGAACTGGAAGTAGCAAAGCTCAAGATGATGAGATTATCTTTGGGGGGACAAGGATGAATAAAATTAGGAAGGACATCATCCTTCAAAGGTTCATCATAGGCTGCTTTATTGTATAGGCTTACGTGGGCTGAAGTCCAAGGGCCTACAGTGCTAGGGAGGAGGGCTTTCTTTTGAGCCCATGTGGTGAACTGAGTAAATTACATTGGTTGGTAATTTTTCAGGCTTTCTGTCAATCACATATGTATTTTTGTAGCCTCTGATTAATCCACACTAAAACAGCCCCATGTGGGTTCACTAGCTGATGGTCCATGAGCTGACATTTCAGAATGTGTTTTCCTAGTTTTTTTTAAATACTCTATTACTCCTCAATGGGGAAATTAAGAATGTGCATTTTTCCCATCACACATGTGAGCATGCACAAGGGCGGCTGTGGCTGAGTGGTAGAGCATTTGATCTCCAGTGCAAAAGTTGGGGTTCGATTCCACCAGCAGTCACATGCCAAAGTGTCCCTGGGCAAGACACTGAACCCCTCATTGCCTCCGATGTGTGTCCCATTGTGTATGAATGTGAAAAAGCACTGATCAGTTTCTATAGATTCAGATTAGCTATGTAGATATCTAGTAGAATGCTGTGTGAATGGGTAAATAATGACACAGACTGTGTTGTAAAGAACTTTTTGAATATTTTGATCAAATAGAAAAGTGCTATATAAGTGCAGTCCTTTTACCATTTGCAGTCTATTTATAAATTTGGAGCCAAGGGCTGCCATATGAGTTGCATGGGGAGCAGCTTGGGATTGAGGGCTTAACTCAAGAGCCCTGAGTACAAGACAGGTTGAAAGACATGGAAGATAAAATTAGAGAGTCCAGACTAAGATCATCTGGACAGCTGCAGAGATGGGCAGTGGGTATATTGGTAGAAAGATGTTAGAAATGCAACTATCAGGAAAAAAACAATGAAGGAGATCAAAGTAGAGATACAGTTAGAGAGGGTATAGAATAGAATAGAATAGAATAGAATAGAATAGAATAGAATAGAATAGAATAGAATAAAATTGAATTTATCTTTATTGGCAAATTTGCACCAAGGTACAAAGTTCTGCAATTGGCGCACGCACCATCCAAA
>JBBPBX010038724.1:0-26531 GCA_038048925.1 Garcialebias charrua
AATCCCAAGGCGTTCCCAGGCCAGCTGAGAAACATAGTCCCTCCAGCGCGTCCTGGGTCTTCCTCTGGGTCTCCTCCCGGTGGGACGTGCCCGGAACACCTCACCAGGGAGGCGTCCAGGAGGCATCCTAACCAGATGCCCGAGCCACCTCAACTGGCTCCTCTCGATGTGGAGAAGCAGCGGCTCTACTCCGAGTCCCTCCCGGATGACTGAGCTTCTCACCCTATCTCTAAGGGAGAGTCCAGCCACCCTGCGGAGAAAACTCATTTCAGCCGCTTGTATCCGAGATCTTGTTCTTTCGGTCATAACCCAAAGCTCATGACCATAGATGAGGGTGGGAACGTAGATCGATCGGTAAATTGAGAGCTTTGCCTTTTGACTCAGCTCTCTCTTCACCACGACAGACCGGTACAGCGCCCGCTTCACTGCGGACGCTGCACCTATCCGCCTATCGATCTCACGCTCCAGTTTTCCCTCATTCGTGAACAAGATCCCGAGATACTTAAACTCCTCCACTTGGGGCAGGACCTCCTCCCCGACCCGGAGAGGGCATGCTACCCTTTTCCGGCTCAAGACCATGGCCTCGGATTTGGAGGAACTGATCCTCATCCCGGCCGCATCACACTCGGCTGCAAACCGCTCCAGTGAAAGTTGTAAATCACGAACTGATGAAGCCAGTAGGACCACATCATCTGCAAAAAACAGAGAAGCGATTCTAAGGTCACCAAAACGGATCCTCTCAACACCTTGGCTGCGCCTAGAAATTCTGTCCATAAAAGTTATGAACAGAATCGGTGACAAAGGGCAACCTTGGCGGAGTCCAACTCTCACCGGAAACGAGCCTGACTTACTGCCGGCAATGCGGACCAAGCTCTGACACCGGTCGTACAGGGACCTAACAGCCCTTATCAAAGGGCCTGGTACCCCATACTCCCGGAGTACCCCCCACAGAACCCCCCGAGGGACGCGGTCGAATGCCTTCTCCAAGTCCACAAAACACATGTAAACTGGTTGGGCAAACTCCCACGCACCCTCCAGGACCCTGCTGAGGGTGTAGAGCTGGTCCAGTGTTCCACGACCAGGACGAAAACCACACTGCTCCTCCTGAATCCGAGGTTCGACTATCCGACGGACCCTCCTCTCCAGAACCCCTGAATAGACCTTACCAGGGAGGCTTAAGAGTGTGATCCCCCTATAGTTGGAACACACCCTACGGTCCCCCTTTTTAAATAGGGGAACCACCACCCCAGTCTGCCAATCCAAGGGAACTGCCCCCGATGTCCACGCGATATTGCAGAGTCGCGTAAGCCAACACAACCCTACAACATCCAGAGCCCTAAGGAACTCCGGGCGAATCTCATCCACCCCCGGAGCCTTGCCACCGCGGAGCTTTTTAACCACCTCGGCGACCTCAGCACCAGAGATCGGAGAACCCGACCCAAAGTCCCCAGGCTCTGCTTCCTCAGTGGAAGACGTGCCAGTAGGATTGAGGAGGTCTTCGAAGTATTCCGCCCACCGACTCACAACATCCCGAGTTGAGGTCAGCAGCACGCCACCTCCACCATAAATGGTGTTGGTCTCGTACCTCTTTCCCCCCCTGAGACGCCGGATGGTGGACCAGAATCGCCTCGAAGCCGTACGGAAGTCATTCTCCATGGCCTCTCCGAACTCCTCCCACGCCCGAGTTTTTGCCTCAGCAACCACCCGAGCCGCATGCCGCTTGGACTGCCGGTACCTATCAGCTGCTTCCGGGGTCCCACAAGCCAAAAAGGCCCAATAGGACTCCTTCTTCAGCCTGACAGCATCCCTCACTGCCGGTGTCCACCACCGGGTTCGAGGGTTGCCACCACGACAGGCACCAACAACCTTGCGGCCACAGCTCCGATAAGCTGCCTCGACAATAGAGGCGCGGAACACGGCCCACTCGGACTCCATGTCCCCCGCCTCCCTCGGAACGTGTTCAAAGCTCTCCCGGAGGTGGGAGTTAAAGCTCCGTCTTACGGGAGACTCTGCCAGACGTTCCCAGCAGACCCTCACGATACGTTTGGGTCTGCCAGGTCTGACCGGCATCCTCCCCCACCATCGGAGCAAACTCACCACCAGGTAGTGGTCAGTAGACAGCTCCGCCCCTCTCCTCACCCGAGTGTCCAAGACATGCGGCCGCAGATCAGATGAGACGACAACAAAGTCGATCATCGAACTGCGACCTAGGGTGTCCTGGTGCCAAGAGCACATATGGACACCCTTATGCTTAAACATGGTGTTCGTTATGGACAATCCATGACGAGCACAGAAGTCCAATAACAGAACACCACTCTGGTTCAGATCAGGGGGGCCGTTCCTCCCAACCACACCCCTCCAGGTCTCACTGTCATTGCCCACGTGAGCGTTGAAGTCCCCCAGTAGAACAAGGGAGTCCCCAGGAGGCGCACTCTCCAATACCCCCTCCAAGGACTCCAAAAAGGGTGGGTAGTCTGAGCTGCCGTTTGGTGCATAGGCACAAACAACAGTCAGAGCCCGTCCCCCCACACGTAGGCGAAGGGAGGCTACCCTCTCGTTCACCGGGGTGAACCCCAACGTACAGGCACCAAGATGGGGGGCAACCAGTATGCCCACTCCTGCTCGGCGCCTCTCACCAGGGGCAACTCCAGAGTGGAAGAGTGTCCAACCCCTCTCAAGGAAACTGGTTCCAGAGCCAGAGCCATGCGTTGAGGTGAGTCCGACTATTTCTAGTCGGAACCTCTCAACCTCACACACTAGCTCAGGCTCCTTCCCCACCAGAGAGGTGACATTCCATGTCCCAATGGCCAGCTTCTGTAGCCGAGGATCAGACCGCCAGGGTCCCCGCCCTCGGCCACCACCCATCTCACATTGCACCCGACCCCTTTGGCCCCTCCCACAGGTGGTGAGCCCATGGGAAGGGGGACCCACGTCTCCTCTTCGGGCTGTGCCCGGCCGGGCTCCATGGGTAAAAGCCCGGCCACCAGGCGCTCGCCAGCGTGCCCCACCTCCGGGCCTGGCTCCAGAGTGGGGCCCCGGTGACCCGCGTCCGGGCGAGGGAAAACTTAGTCCATTAATTGTACTCATCATAGGGGTTTTTGGGCTGCACTTTGTCTGATCCCTCACCTAGGACCTGTCTGCCTTGGGTGACCCTTCTAGGGGCATGAAGCCCCTGACAGCATAGCTCCTAGGATCATTGGGACACTCAAACCCCTCCACCACGGTAAGGTGGCAGCCCAGGATGCTTAAAAGTCAGTGCTTAAATAAAGCATTTCTATGTAGTAATTTTAAAACTCTGCCCGATGAGAACATGAGAGCACTAGTTTCTCTGCAAGTACATCGGTTTCCAAAAATATTGATGAAAAACTGCAGTGCATCATGACAAATTGTCGTGTTTGAATACCAGAGGTGTTCCTCTTTTACAATGAATTTACTTTCATTCTAAATAGTTTCTTTTCATTACCTGCTTTCCTTTATTCTACTGAAAAACCACACTTATTGTGAAGTAAGACAAGAATTTGTGCATTTGTTATTTCAAATTGTTTTTAATAACGTATGACAACAAGGCACAGGTACAATTTGAGGTCTGAGGTCTCAGTAAAATGAGCTACCAGCTAAAACTAAATCAAAATAACTAACTTCACAAAAATCTTACTTAGTAATGTTTTATTGATGTTGTTTCATCAATAAAATATGTCAAGGAGTCACCATTCCTCTGGAACAAGGGACCAGGGAAACGGGTTTGTCTGCTCGGGTCCAGGAACATGTTCATCTCCATGTCGACAAACTGCAAAGAAATATACACATGGTTAACAACAAATCACAGATGACAGTAACTCACAAAACTAACCCACAATAATAAGTATAAATAAGGTCGATTTTCACTCTCTCACACACACACCCCCAACACAGACACACACACACAGACACACAGCTGTGGATTGACAGGATGGTTTGGGTTTCAAGTTTTGCTTTTTTTTTTAAACAAAATAATTGATTCTGTTAAACTGGATTCCCACCCTGACAAGCCAAGATAAATCTTGATAGACTTTTTAAAAACAGTTTATGGTGCAAAACATTAGTTTACTAGCTAAAAACACATGTAAAGGTGAACAAAGAACAACGAGGTTGCAGGTCTCCGACGCAGCTACATCACATCAACACGACAACAATCACGTTCTTTAGAAAACACAAACCGCTTAGAAACACCCTCTAATTATTAGGCGACATATCGTATAATAATCACTGTAAAGTACGAAATGTGTTACTGAGTTAATGATAAACAATGAACGCTGAACAGCTAAAACGAGTACTGTGCTAAACAACAACAATGCCGCCTCACACCCGTTTAGCGAGCCGTTGTCGAGGCACAGCGGCTGTTTAAACATATCATTATCGTTACTGTAAAGAACTACAGTGCCTGAATGTGTTAATGTGAAGTTACGGCTGAGTAAACCACAAAGAACAGCGAAAAAGAGTAAAAAGTAACTCTTTCACTCACTGTTGATGCGAGGAGCAGCCATTTTGAAACGATGATCTCGGCGAACTCGGGTATGGTGTGGCGAGACCGAGTCCACGAGTTGTAATTATGACCTGAGGGGGCGTTCCAGTTGATTTTTACTGCTCGGAAGCTCGTAATTACGACCTCCGAGGACAACTGGAATGCAGCAGAAAACCGATCACAAGCTCACCTTCTTAACCTCTGTGCCACCACTCCCACATCTTTCGGACAACAGTATGGAATATAATATAGCTGTACTTTGGTGCAATGGTAATAAAGCTTATTCTGATTTTGAGTCTAATATAATTGGCAGGTTTTAAACTACAAATGTAAAATACAATGTAAATAATATTAAAATTTTAATGAAGGAGTTTCCGAATTTACATTTCTTTGCTTTACTTTGATGCTTCCCCATGAAAGAGAGTATTGGGCCAGCACACACACTCAGAATATTGTTAGTTTTTCCTCTCGTATTGACTTACATCTGTCACCTTTTTTTATTTATTTTTTACAAATAAAGAATAAAACAGAAAGTGTGTGTTCTGCATTTCTTAGATGCAATATATTTTTGTGTGTGAGCGTTGCCTAATCAAGTAAAACCTGAAAGTTATGAACCATAACTCATGTTCCCTGAAGGAAGGGAACAAGTTGCAACACCATGACCATGGGAATTGCGCCTCCGCGCGGTTCACCTGAAGTAATACAATCACGCCTTTTAACCCTCCTGTTATGTTACGGGTCAAATTGACCCGTTTTAAAGTTTACATTTTTTTTAAAAATAGTTAAAAATATTTTTTCTGCATGAAACTTTTTCTATTTGTCTTAATAGTTCCAATCAACATATAAATTGAAAATGATTCACTTTACACATTTGTACCACTCTCTGCGTCTACTTGTTACATCGATACTGTTCGGGTCAATTTGACCCGGCAGTCAAAATGAATGGTAAAAAGGGGAAAAACATTTCCAATTCTATTTGTTTCCTTGAAACTATGAGACATATTTCACTACACACACACACACACACGCGCGCGCGCACACACACACACGCACGCACGCACGCACGCACACACGCACGCACACACACACGCACGCGCACACACACACACACGCACACACACACACACACACACACACACACACACACACACACACACACGCACACACACACACACACACACACACCACACACACACACACACACCACACACACACACACACACGCACACACACACATACACACACACATGCACACATGCATGCACATAAACCCACTTTCTCACTATTCTCTTTACTTCACAAGGAAACTGTGAGAAAGCAGGTGTTTATACAACTTTTGACGGGAACCTTTTCTGTTCCCGTGGGAAAACTCCACCCACACAAATCTTCATGACTCATTTGTCTTGATTTTAATGAGCGGGTCAATTTGACCCAGAACAGTAAATGTGTTTCAAGTTCAATTATAAAGATCACCCTTTGAAAAAAATAAAATAAAATGTAACATAATTTTTTTTACAAAAATCAATTTCAAGGATAATTATTGTTTTTTTGTGTGTAGGTTTTTTCAGCAAACATAAAAAATGTAAATCACATTGTTTATGTCCAAATGAGTTAGTCGTCATTATCCTTTATTTATGAGAAATAAAAAAAACATCATTGCACAAATATTGACTGACATGGTTAGTATTGGAGTTAATAATCAGATACAAAAAGGTTTTGGAGGATTTTTTGGGTTTCTGACACTATTACATGATTAAACACTCCCCGGGTCAAATTGACCCACGAACATTATTGCTGTACCTCAGAAACGAACATAACAGGAGGGTTAAGGCAAGTGGGTGTCAGCATCACCAGGGGCCCGCCCCCTGGTATAAGAGACGCTGACTGCCTACGTACGTCCTCTATACGCACTTCACCGAGCTTGGGCATTGAAAGGGCAAACATGTGTTAGACCTTGTTCCCTTCTTTCAGGGAACATGAGTTATGTGCATAACTTTCAGTTCCCATATCAGTCAGGTCACTGCGGTGCAACACCAGGACTATGGGAACATAATCCAATCACGCCCTAGAAATGCTCTGGAAATGCATGCTTATGAGAACTTTTTGCCTTAGAGTCCAGACGCTAGCCGTTTA
Source organism: Garcialebias charrua (assembly GCA_038048925.1). Taxonomy (NCBI): domain Eukaryota; kingdom Metazoa; phylum Chordata; class Actinopteri; order Cyprinodontiformes; family Rivulidae; genus Garcialebias; species Garcialebias charrua. The sequence continues at coordinate 6,635 of JBBPBX010038724.1, forward strand.
TTTCCCTGTGGTAAAGAGAACAGCTTGAGTTACGTCACATGCTGTGACATCTAGGCTGTATTGTTTCACAAACGTGTTATATGATGACCAGTTAGCAGTTGCACAGATATCTGCTACTGGAACACCTCTGAATAAAGCCCAGGAAGTGGCTAGGCCTCTGGTTGAGTGAGCATGTACCCCACTGGGCACCTGCTGAGCTTTGCTGTTGTATGCCCTCTTTATCAAAGTCAAAGTCAAAGTCAACTTTATTGTCAGATCTGCAATATGTACTGTACAGGACATACACAGGACCGAAATTGCGTTTCTCTCAGTCCCTCGGTGCAACAGTAAACATCTAAACATTGAAACACTGAAACATATAATAATAGACATAAGCATAAAATAGTAAAACTAACACTGTCCTGAGTTTTTTTTTTTTTTGCATAGCGGTGCAAGAGCATGAAAATCCACACCAACTCTAAAACTAAAACATTAAACATTTAATGAACATAATACTGTCCTGAGTTTTTGCATACTAGCACAAAAAAAAGAGTATAAAAAGTATAACTAAAATAAACTAAAGGTTTCTAGCATTGACATTTGCAAAGTGGCAAAGCAGCGTATGAGTCAATGTACACAGTATATGTATGAGGTAGTAGTTGATGTTGTTATAGAGGCAAAAAGTGGCATATGCAGTAAGGCACATTGGGCATCCCTAAATAAGACCGTTCAGAGCACACTGTATATGTACCAGCAGTGGTGTAGATATTAGAGTAGTGTAAATAAATGTAAACAGTAGTAATTACATGTAAGCAGTAGTAATAAAAGTAAACAGTATTAATAAATGTAAACAGAGAATGTAAACAGTATTATGATTATAGGCAGTGATGTAATACAGACATTAGTGCAAGTATGAGAAGTAGTGCAAACTGTATGAGCACATGACCGAGAGTTTAGTGAAAAACTTTGTGTTGAGTGATAATGTGTGAGAAAGTTTTAGTGTTAAGGCAGTTCAAATGGGAGGGGGGGCAGAGCAGGCAGAGTGTTTAGCATTCTGACTGCCTGATGAACAGAGCTGTCTCTCAGTCTGCTGGTTCGAGCCTGGAGACTCCTCAGTCTCCTCCCTGATGGCAATAGTCTGAAGCAGCTGTGTAGTGGGTGTGTGGGATCACCACACACCCACTACACAGCTGCTTCAGTGCTTATGGCCTCAGTCACCCATCATGAGAGGTGCTGCTTTGACTGGGCCCTGCCTAGGGCAGGATTAGCAAAGCATATGAACAATTGGTTTGTTTTACGCCAACTGACAGTTCTCTCCATCTAGATGCTCAGGACCCTAACAGGGCAGAGCATAATCAAATGCCTCTGTTCTGCAGTTAGAACAGGGGGATGAGGAAAAGTTGACCGTTTGAAGTCCAGGCTTCTAGGGTTTAGAGTCGAGACTTTTGGCACATACGCGGGGTTTGGTTGCAAGGTGACCTTTGACCCGTCTGGGGCAAATATGGTGCACATTGGATGGACAGATAATGCGTGGAGGTCACCCACGCGTTTTGCTGAGCACGGAGCTAAGAGCAATGCAGTCTTATGAGATAACAAGTCTATCTTAATGTTGCTAAGAAGCTCAAATGGAGGTTCGCACAAGGTGTCTAGGACTAAATGCAGGTCCCATTCAGGGCCAAAGTCCTGCTTGGAGGCCCCTTTCTTAGTACGTCCCTCATGAATCGTATTATTAGAGGGTGGGCACCATGCGATTTACCTCCCCAGCCTTCATGGCATACTGAGATGGTTGACAAGAAGACCTTTATGGTTGAAAAGGAGCGTTATTTCTTCAGCAGGTCCTACAGAAAGATGAGGAGCTACACTAAGTCACAGGAATATGGAGCAATATTCCTCTCCAGACACCAGCTCTCAAAAACACGCCACATACGTGCATAGAGCGCCTGTGTGGACTATGTTCTCGCTCCCTGTATTGTGTTTACCACATTACTGGGTAGTCCGAAAGCCATTAACCGTTCCCTTTCAGCGGCCAGACCCAGAGCTGCCACAGTTCTGGGTGTGGATGCAGCATCTCCCCGTGGGCCTGGGTCAACAGGTCCCTGTGTGGGGTCAGCTGCCAAGGTGTTCCTGCCAGGAGTGAGATCACTTCTACAAACCATGCTTTCATTGGCCACTTGGGGACTATCAATATTAGAGAGAAAGCTCCCCTGCATACAAGTTCCAACGTCGTCTGAATCAAGGGGACAGGAGGAAATGTGTAAGACCTCATCCCTGCTGGCCAGTTGTACGCCAGGACGTCCATCCCCAATGGTGGGTTCACGTCCCTATGGAGTGGTACAGAGCACAGTAAGTGTTGTTGCTGCAGGCGAACAGATCTGCGTCTGCTCTCCCGTATCGTGTCCAGATCTAGTCTACGATACTTGGGTTCAGGTGCCATTCTGAGGGGAGGGGGGTCCCTCTTGATAGGGCGTCTGCCCCGTGGTTTAGCTCACCTGGCACGTGAGTTGCCCTCAGTGACAGGATCTGGGAGCTGCACCATGTGAGCAACTTCTGTATCAGCATCAGGAGGGGTTGGGACCGTGTTCCTTCCTCCCTGTTGATGTAGGTGACAGTGTACCTGATGTCCGATCTTATCAGGATGTGCCGGTGATTGACCAGGCCCTTCCTGTAAAAATGTCTCAGTGACAAAAACACTGCTAGCAGCTCCAGGAAATGTTTGTGTAACTGGGCCTCCTGTTGGGTCCAGACCCCACGCGCGTACTGGTCCTTGCAGAGCACCTCCCACCCTGTTTTTGATGCATCTGTTGTCACCAGGACTCGGGACAATACCCGGCCCAGTGTGACTCCTCTGCTGAACAATGTGGGTTTGTGCCATGGCTCCAGGGCCTTCACACATTCCGGGCTGACTCTCATCCCCCTCGTTTTATGAGGGGGAGCGAGGTCAAGTTGCTTGTTGACCCAGACCTGCAAAGGTCGGATATGTAATAAGGCCAGAGGAACACAAACGATTCCTACAGCCATCAGGCCCAACAGATGTTGGCACAGTTTGAGAGACAATATCTCGCCCAGTTGGAAATGTGCTAAGCAGAGCAGAAGGGTTGCCACTCGTGCCTCTGAGAGCTGTGCCCTGTACAGAATGGAGTTCAATTCTACTCCCAGAAAAACAGAAATCTGAGATGGAGCCAAACTGCTCTTCTCCAGGTTTATGACAAAACCCAGTGATTCCAGGTGATACATCACCATGTCTGTGTGTGCTTTTGCCTGGACCATGTTGTGTCTAAGAACCAACAGGTCATAAAGATATTTCAAAACTCTGACACCCTGGCTCCTCATGAGTGCCAAAGCTGCCTCCAGGCATTTCGTGAATGTCCGGGGGTCATTTTTTAGGCCAAAGGGCATGGCCAGGAACTCGAATGAGTTGTTCTTGAAGACAAAACGCAGGAATTTCCTGTGTGTACTCTGGATGCTGATGCGGAAAAAGGCATCCTTTAAGTAGACACTGCAAAGGTAGTCTCTCGGGTGTACCAAGTAGAGCACCTGTTTTAAGGTCCACATGGTAAACTTGAACGTTTGTATCCTTTTGTTTAGACCTCTGAGATCCAAAATCGGTCGGAGACCGTTCCTTCTCTTTGGAATGACAAAGTACTTGCTGAAGTACCCTCTGTTTACATCGTGAGCAGGAATTGTCCTGATTGCAATTTTCTGCATCATGGAGCAAATTTCCTCCCTCAGAACGTGAGCGCGAGATGGGGTTATGGTTGACTTCACCACTCCTAGGAAGGGTGGTGGTCTTTTGAAAAATTGCAATTTGTATCCGTGAGTTATGATTGACATGACCCAGGGATTTGGCCTGCATGCCTCCCACGCTGCAGCCCGTGCTGTCAGCCTGCAGGGCATGTTGACCTTGTGTGTGAGGGGGGAGGGCGGCCTGTGAGCACCCCCCCATGCCTGCTTCTCAGCAGGTCCGTCTGTCCCACTGCCAGGGTCAGAGGTCTCTGACCACCTGTAGGGGCTCATGTTGTCTCCTGGGCAACGCTGGCCCAAGGCATGAGCAAAGTAAGCGGCCGCTTGGGGCCCCAGGGTCACAAGGGGGCCCCCATAGAGGAGCTGAGTTTTGTGGGTTTTTATAAATTTTATTTCTTTTTTTTATTATATGATTCTATTACACACAACTTCATCATAAAGTTCAGATTTTTATTTTCATAATGATATATATAACATATATTTGTGTGTATATGTATACTTGAATATGTAGAAATCACTCTAGTAGAAAGGAAAGAAAGAAATGACAGGTAGTTGGGAACCCCCTTAGTGGGGGCCCCGGTATCCCGTTTCACAGGTTTCACAGGCTTCTCAGAGCTCCTTGCCGCAATGTGAAGTACGCACCCAAGCTAATTAATAGGGTTGTACATCTCTGTGTGACAGACGGTTCGATTCACATCTAGATACAAAGGTTACAATTCGATTCAAAAACGATTTATTTTAAAAACGGAACGATTCGATTCGATGCAGTGTAAAAGCGATTCGGTTCGATTCGGTTCGATTCGATTAAACTTCAAATAATTCTACGTTTTAACATTTGTTGATGTACCGGTAGACAAATATTTCATTATGAAAGAAAAAGGACCACTTCTATAAATGTGACATTCTTAGAGCATTTTTAAATTTGTAAAAGTCCACATATATCATATCTAAAAGGGTGCTGTAAAGCACTGGTAAAAATAAAGTAAAAAGCCAAACAAAATAATCACATGTTAAATGTGTTTATTTTTAAACATGGACCTAAAGACCAGCTAAAAGAAAATTTCCTACAGAAAATACAGAAAAAATATAAAAGGCACAAATGGTTACAGCAGCATGTAATAAAATAAAAATCACTAGGAAAAAAAAACAGGAATAAGCTAAGCACAAAGCTCCTGAGTCCTGTGCAATAACCTGTTGTGCAATAACCTGTCACACAACCTGTAGTTTGGTAGTTATGTGCAATATAGATCATGTGCATTTTAGCTTATATTTCATTACTACCTTGAAATAGTTATTCACACAAATTCATCCTGCTTCACCGTTAAAATTCTACCATGTTGTTTACTATTTTTCTCTTCAGAAACTTTGTAAATATTATAATTACTGTTTCACTTTTTGGTAGTTTATTTTGTACCCTTATTGCATGCTTTAGTATTTCCTGTTTGCTTGTTGTTTGTTTTTTAGCAAGTCAAAATCGTTTTTTCTCATCCTGAGCATTTCATTGTACTAAGTTAACCCTGTGTTAACCTGCATATGACAAATAAACACTTGAACTTGAACTTAATAATACAAAACATAATGCAAGAACAGTACACCTAACAACAGCAGCACGAACATGAGTTTGTGTGAGCAGGTGGGCACGGATTAATATAAAAACATGCTCTCTGTACCTCACGCTCTCTGTACCTCTTGACTTCTTCACTGGCCTGGTCCCTCACAGATCTAGCTGCCATCCTCACTTCAAAGTCTTCTCCCAACAGCTCGTCCAGCGCTGACATTTTCTTCTTTTTACAAGGTGGTTCATCATCTGAAATAGAAAACAAGCACCATATATTACTGGCTATGTTAGCCATGAAGTTTTTTTTTTTTTACTGACTTTACCATTTTATGTAAAAATCTTCATCTGATGTTCAGAATTTATTTATGTAGGGACTCGTGTATAACATTTGTAAAAGATGTATCATTATCATCATGATTATTATTTAACTCTTTCTGTGCATGCAGATTCTCTCATTATAGTGAATGTGTTTTATGCTGATACAATGACTGCAGCACAAGTTTAAGACAAAGTCAGCTCATTCTTGATCACAAGTTATAAAACACAAACCTGTATGCTCATCTTGGGTCTGGGGTGCATCATTGCAGACATCCAGATCTCCATTTGCAGGTTCAGTCTGCACTGGACCTCTCTGAACTGAATCCCCCGTTACCTAGAAATAAAACATGACATTACATTTAGTGTACAGTATGGTTAAATGCAGACATTACATTTAGTGTACAGTATGGTTAAATGCAGTGTAAACAATCAAAAAACAGTGGGCAGAATAAATCTAGTGACAGCAACAAAACACAGCAGACTGTAACTGAATGCACTGTAAGATGTATTTTGACAGTGTGTTGGGGGATTTACCTTGTGATGCAGGGATGTTGCTTTAGCTGATAGGCTTGTGAATGTCCTCTCTGCATCATGGCTACTGTTGTAGCTTTATGCTTCTTATTAATCTTGTATGGCTGTGGGTCATAGTCATGCAGCTTATATTATAGGTGAAGGCTGAGACAACGCAGTTCGGGTCCAACAACGTGTTTATTCTTCTGTGTAACAACAAGACTGTTCACCCATTCTGTGGGCTCATTGACAGGAGTTATCACTGCTACTGAAGAAGGGCAGGGACTTAAAACGGGGGTCCAGAGCTACTGCAGTGTGGAAGAGATCTTCAAGGCCTGTGTAGCTCGTGAACTATCACTGAGTTGCCCGTAAAATTTAGTGATAACGTTACCCGTCGCTTTGTGTGTGGCAGCTGCATGCTCCTGCTCGTTGTTGTGAGGCTTGAAAAGTTGTTGGTCGAGGTTTGTTGTGCTACCAGTGTACTTCGGAGGTGCGCTGCATAGCTTACAAATAGCGTGGCTTTTGTCGAGTTTTCCGTCCTTCTAGTAAAACCCGAAAACGTTCCACACTTTAGATTTTTGTCTGGCTGATGTGTTGAAAATCTTTCGCGGTGACTCGCTAGCGCGGCGGCTACTATTTACATCCATGCTCGTCCTCTTGGTGAGCTATGGCGCATGCGTGAGAATAGCTTCGCTCTCGCGTTGTTTTAGAAACGCATTGTAAACCCAGCAAGTCTCGCGATACCCGGTCCGTGTCTCTTCAACCGGTTCATCTCTGAATTTGTGGCTGGTTGCTGTCGGTTTACGTGGTTGCTACCGAAGCAACCTCATCGCTAGCTTGTCAAACCGGATATCCTGTCGAATCGGTTAATCTATAACAAGCCTACTAATTAAGCACCTGATACGTAACTAATGCTAGATAATGTCGCAAAAAAGTGCATATATCCTTCAGGGGCTGAAAAAAGGACGAGGAAAAAAGAAGAAGAAGATAAAAACAGCAAGATAAAGATATGTTTGTACAAAGTACGTCTCTTTTATCAAAAAATATTTGTGCAGCTGCTAAATAAATAGCTGGCTAGCACTACAGTGTTTGTACTTGTTAATAACTGAGTTTTAATTTTATGTGAGTTGATTGGCACTACGGGATAACATTTTTTTTTGTTGGCTCAAAACAGTGTTTTTGCTGACGCTTGATAGCAATAATTAAAACTTCACAATACATAACATTTGCTAGTCAAATGTTTTACATCAGGCTATACAGTATTGATATATTAACAGCTTATAGCTATGCTTGAGTTTGAAATATGTTCTGGACTGTTGAGCATGATAATTTATTTGACTAAAATAAACAATTTTTACACAAACTTATGTTATGTGAAATTCTGCAGGAGCACTGCTAAAATATTTTGTCAGCGAGAGTCCACATTACCAGGCTCAGCTGTGTAGTGCATCAACTACAGAAAGACTCACCATGCAGCATACAATTAATTTTTAGTTATAGCAATTACACTCCAGAGTCTGTAATGAAAGTATGCAAGGAATGTGTGTGCATATGTACAGTATGTATTTCATCTTATGTCCATCTTTGTCCTCTTTAGAGCAAAGTGTAGCATCATCCCATCCTCTGTGCCCACTACAATCACTTCTGATCTACCTGGTAAGTTAACTGCATAACATCCTTTTTATAACTCCTAAACTAACTCGTAAAAATTTAATTTACAACGTAAGCAGAAAATAGAAGACTTTGGAGGAACAAATACTGTTTAAACATGTCTGAAGAAAATTTCAGTTTTACTGGCTGATTTGTTTTATTACTACAAGCAAAAATGCAAAGTATGAAAGTATTTTTATCTTCTTCTTCTTTCGGCTTTTCCCTTTTCATAACCCTCAGCACTGGCTCTCCTCAAGGATGTGTGCTGAGCCCTCTTCTGTTCACTCTGCTCACATATGATTGTACAGCCACACATCCAGGCTGTCATATTGTTAAGTTTGCAGATGATACAGCGGTGGTGGGATGCATCACAAACAATGATGAGTCCAGCTACAGACAGGAGGTGGAACACCTGGAGAGCTGGTGCAAAGAGAATAACCTTCACATGAATGTGAAGAAGACAAAGGAGATGATTGTGGACTTCAGAAGGAACAAACACCCACACCCCACTGAACATAAGTGGATCTGCGGTGGAAGTGGTCTCCAGCTACAAATACTTGGGTGTACACATGAATGATAACCTCAGCTGGAGCAACAACACCACCAGCCTGATCAAGAAAGGTCATCAGAGACTCTACTTCCTCAGACGGCTGAGACGAGCTGGTCTGAGCAGCCCAGTCCTCACCTCCTTCTACAGGTGTGCAGTGGAGAGCATCCTGTGCTCCAGCATCAACGTGTGGCATGGAGGCTGCACAGTTGCAGAGAGGAAAGCTCTACAGAGAGTGGTGAAGGCTGCACAGAAGTCTGTTGGAGTCAGTCTCCCCACCATCACAGACATTTACACCTCCAGATGCAGGAAAAGAGCCACCTGCATCATGAAAGACCCCACTCACCCAGCACACTCACTCTTTGCCCCACTCCCCTCAGGACGGAGGTTGAGGAGCATCAAATGTAGAACCACTAGACTGAGGAACAGCTTCTACCCTGAGGCTGTTAGACTCATGAATAAATAAACAACAAGAATAAACACTGCAAAATATCACATCATGCTGATGCTGATCCGTTTTCTTGTTGCTGATCTGTTTCATGTCGCTGTGTTCATCTGTGACCATCTGCTCATACAGACTCGTGTTCGTGCTGCTGTTTATAATGATGTTTTTCTACTACATTAGGGCAGTGTATTACTAGTTGATATTTTTCTTAGTTAATCCTAGATGTTATTACTGTTTTTCTCTTGCATTTGTTGTTGGATGTAACTGGGACCCTGTGTACATAATATCGTTTTCATCACATGTACCACATGCGGTGCAAATGACAATAAAGACTCTCTGACTCTGACTCTGACTTCAGGGGTCGCCACAGCAAATCATCCTCCTCCACCTCACTCTGTCCTCTGCATCCTCTGTCCTCACTCCAACTACCTTCATGTCCTCTCTAACTGCATCCATATATCTCCTCTTTGGCCTTCCTCTGTGTCTTTTTCCTGGCAGCTGCATTTCTAACATCCTTCTACCAATATACCCACTGTCCCTCCTCTGGACATGTCCAAACCATCTCAGTCTGGCCTCCCTAACTTTATCTCCCAGTTGTTCAACATGTGCTGTACCTCTGATTATCTCATTCCTGATCTTATCCATCCTTGTCACTCCTAAGGAGAACCTCAGCATCTTCATTTCTGCTACTTCCAGTTCTTTCTCCTGTCTTTTTGTCAATGACACTGTCTCCAGACCATACAATATAGCTGGTCTCACCACTGTCTTGTAAACTTTTCCTTTGACCTTTGCTGACACCTTTTTGTCACAAATCACTCCTGAAACTTTTCTCCATCCACTCCATCCTTTATACTTTTTCATAAAAAAAGTGAACAACATAATTATAAGTATGATGTGACATCTAACATAACTACATTTTTTGTTATTTTCATCTTAGGTCCATCTCCATCCTCTGCAGAGCTAAGTCTATACTGTGTCTGCAACTACTGCTGAACCACCTGGTAAGCAAAACCTCTTTCATATAATTGTTTAACCATCTTGAGATATAATTCCGATATTATTTCTAAAATCAGACACTTAGACAACCAAATTATTTACAATTTTTTAAAATAAATTTCAGTTGGTGTACTGGCAGATTCCTTTTTATTATAAGCAAAAACACACTGGTTGAACTTTTTATTTAAAAAAGTAAGCAACATAATTGTAAATGTGATATGACATCTAACATAACAATTTTTTTTGTTTTCATCTTAGGTCCATCTCCATCCTCTGCAGAGCTAAGTCTAGCATCCCTATCTTCTGTGCCCACTGTCTCATCTGTGTCTGCAACTGCAGATGATCTACCTGGTAAGTTAACAGCAAAACATCTTCTATAATTCCTCTTTGTGCTCCAGATCATTTTCAGATTAACAGTTATGTACATCGCAAACATTTTCTGCCCTTTTATGTTATTATTAATCATCATCTTTCTTTTGTCTTTCTCAGAAGCTTCCACATCAAAGTCCGAGCCACACCAAGGATCATCAGCTCTGCCAATGGACCCAGCTGAGTGGCCATCTTTCCTCTCAGATGTAAACAGGACTGACCAGGTGATGAGAGGACCACTGCCTATTAAGGATGCCTTTTCCTTCCCCAAAAGGCACTGTCTTATTAGAGGGTGGGAAGCCGGGTGTGTGAACCGGTCCCACTGACTCCTTATCGACACATTTTGCATAAAAAGGTGTGTTTTCCCCCCTGCATCTAAGACGGGACACAAAACATTTTGTGTTTTCTGAGACTTTATTTTCGTGCTCAAACAACAATTTGTCTTTGTTACACAAACATTTGAGTGATTTTGTGTTTTTACATGATCTACACCAGTTAATTGTGGCTTCTTTAGTACAACAGCTGGTATTTTAAAAGTTCGGCTTTCCTCTTTTCCGCTTGGGTGGAAACGCCTAAATGTTGGTGAAGCAGTCCTGTCTTAGGTTGACTTCTGCTTTCTGTCACGGATCGTTGAAGATGACTGTGGAGGTCCTGCCTGGCGTGGCACGAACCTTTTCTCCAACCAGGCTTGGCCCACTTGTGGAGGCTCTGAGGTAGGTTTAGGCCGCTACTCCCATTCGAGGTTTGGCCTTTTGTGAGCTGGTCGAGGTGTGGCTGAGTGGTGTCGCTACTGTTGGCCCTTGTGCCCGCTTGGTTCTCTGGCTTGCACAAATTGTTTTCTGGGTATCCCCTCACGTAGGGCTTCTTCTTGTTTCCTCCGCTGATCCAGTTTGCTCTGGATGCGCTCCAACGCCCCGCCAAACAGGCCTGTGGGTTGGATGGGATGGTGGAGGAACGGGACACACTGGCCCTCTGGAAGGTCTGTCAGGGTCAACCACAAATGACGTTGAGCGATCACCGTCTCGGCCATGGCTTTTCCCTGAGCAATGGCTGCAGTTCCCATGAGGCAGAGGACAAAGTCTGTCGCCTTTCGGGCCTCATCCAGAACCTCATACATTTTTCTTTTGTTGGAGGTCTGCTGGAGCTCCAAGAGTTTTTCGACCAGGTAGGCCTACATCATTGCAGAGGCGTTCATGGCGCGCACAACGAGGCCCTCTGCTCGGTAGCTCTTATCGAGCTGTAAGCTTGACACATGGCAAGGTGGGCTTTGAGCTCGACGTCCTGGGGGTCAGATGAGCCGCCAAAGTCTCCTCCATTTGAGGAATGTGGGCTATTCCCGCCGCCTCTATACCGTCCACGTCCAGGAACTGGGAGAGAGGCAATGTCAAGGGGGCCCTGGGTTCAGCCCAGGTGCGAGTCAGCTCTGTCTGGAAGTCGGGAAAGATGGGCATCCTGTGCCTTGTGGCCGACTGTTGCTTGACAAAAAAGAAGTTCCCCGCCAGCCTCATAACTTGTTGTCGAGGTGGGGGTTCTGGCCAAGTTACCTTCAGTGTGTCTGCAGCTCTGCAGCATAGCTCGAACAGAGCGGGTGTGGACACGTCTGTCTCTGGTTGACCTACCATTGTTGACTGTGAGAAGTCCTCGTCCTCTCCGTCCTCCTCGTTGTCTGCCTCGTTGTTGGTAATCTCGTCCGAGACCATTAGTGAGAGCTTGTCAACTCGCATCAGGTCCCTCGTGTCAAACTCTGCTGTCGAGTCCCCCATGGGGGCAACAACGTCCATTGTCTCACCCCAGGTTCCAGCGCCGTTGTCCTCCAATTCATCTGCCTCCAACTCCGTTGTGGGAGTGAGGGCCTCTGTGAGGAGTGGTTCTTGTGCTGCGGTGGAACTGCCCATGGCCTTGGCCACGAAGTCCACATATCTTCGTCTCGCCACCTCATGTAACTGGTTGCAATGAGTGCAAGATTCGGGGGAGACCAAAGCTGTCCTTGCGTGGACCATTCCCAGGCAGAAAGGACAGGCCTCGTGGGTGTCTGCTGCCGATATGAAATAGCCACATTCGTTGGGACAGGGTCGGGAGCCGGGGCTCGCTGGCCTGCTCGTCTTGTTGGAGTTCTTCGATTTCCTCTTGTTCTTCTCCGGAGCCATTGTCGAGAATAAGCGTAGAGTTTTACCAGTTAGACATAGCTAAACTTGGTGTGAAGAAGTCCTTCTGTTGTGCTGTTCGAGGTAGCTAACCTGTTAGCTCCGTTAGCTTAGCAGGTAGCGTGTGACGCAGATAGCGGTTTGCTTAACCGGGCGATGAAAACAGAGGAAAAAAGTCAAATCCTCTCGTTTAGCCGTTCGTGGTGGCTAACCAGCTAGCTCCATTAGCTTAGCAGGTAGCATGTTGCGCAGATAGCTTCTCGCTAAACTGGGCGACAAAACAGCCAGAAACGTTGAATCCTCAATGCTCTGCTTGTGGGGGCTAACCCGCTAGCTCCTTTAGCTTAGCAGGTAGCGTGTGACGCAGATAGCGTCCGCTAAACTCCAGTCAAGCGATCCAGTCACACGGAGTCCTGCGAAGTTCAGGTGTGAAGCGAGGTGAAGGGCAAAAGAGGACATAAGTAGGTAGTCAGCATCTCTTATACCAGGGGGGCGGGCCCCTGGTGACGCTGGCGCCCACTTGCCTTAAAGACCGTGTAAAGTAAAATTAAATGTGTGTTTTGAGTTTGTCACACGGCATAAATATGTGTTATTAATCACCCATATAAATCTGACTGATTAAAAACATTGTTTACCTTATAAAATTAAGTCTCAAAAATAATGAAAATACACAATTGTGCCCTGTTCTGAAACGCTGGGGCCGTGTCAGCACGTGGGCGTGGTTTCAGCACAGTACTGCGCCCGTGTCCTGCCCAGTGAAGAACTGCGGTAAAGTGAGGATGTTCGCAAATGCTGGCAACCTAATTGGAGTTCTCCAGCTCTACTCATTTGAACCTCTAGAGCCACACTCCGATTGCACTTCCTGCGGTTTGTGACGTCACAAACCGTAGCCACAACCCACACCAAACCTGAGTCCAGCCCCTCAACTAGCAACCCCTGGTGCGGCTCAACCCACTTCAGTATAAAAAACGTCACCGTTGCCGAGCAGTTTAGGAACTGACCTGGCGGTCATTTATTTATTTATTCATTTATTTAGCCCCCGGGGGGGCTATGGGCTCAGCCCTGCTCCAGCCAGCAGCACATCTTGAGTAAAACCAGAATGTTTTATTACCTTGTTTGAATGAACTCTGTCTCGTTGAAACTGTGCACACACACTCTCGCGGTTTGGACTTGTTTCTTATATGATGAAGGACTGCTTTTGCACAACTGTCAGTTTGGTTGAGCGGTTACGACACTTGAACGCCACGCAGGAGAGCGGAGTTCGCATCCTGTCAACGGCATCTTTTTTTCTCCCCTTTTTTTTAAAGCCTTTTGTTTCGGTGAAATCGGGGTGAGACTAGATATATACATCGACATAATAATACTTTATAATTGTTATTTTTACGTTTTAGTTCAATTTTTTGTGTAATAGCGATCGCTCCCAACGCGCAGCCGGCAGAAAACTGTGCACACACAACACTCTCTCGCGGGGCGACAGTCTGTACCATCAAGCACCACTGATCGATATATTTTCAGATTAGCAACTTATTTATTTTAATAATACCTTTCACTTCATCAAAATCTAATCAAAACTCCAGCGTTCTAAAAGTAGGTGGTTGTATGTATTTCTTATACGATGAAGGACTGCTGTTGTTCAACTGAACCTGTAGGTCAGTGAGTTAATACACTGGTGTCGCACCCAAATGACCGGGGTTCGCGTCCCGGCCACGGCATCTTTTTTTTTTTTTTTTCGGAGAGATCGGGCTGCAGTTAGCTGCTGGCTTTTGAGGACAGTGTGGGTCCGGTCCGGTCAGAGGTTAGGTTGCCTCATACGGATAAATTAACTGGAAACACTCTGTGAAGTTTGCGTTTGTCTGGATTGGATGTGCAACCGTGGACCAAAGCGCCGCATGCAACTAGCAGGAGCTACGCGGGCTGTTTGTTACCGAAGGAGGAGGAAGAGCTCGGATTCGGGAGGGCATGATAATAGGAGCAGCTAATGGCGGCGCACACAAACAGCTTTCAGTAAGTTATCTTTTAAGCTAGCACTAACAGTAAGTAAAACGAGTAATAAAAAAAGGCTAATTTTAAAACAACAACAGATTTGAGATACTGGCAGTTACAGAGGGCGGAGACAGAGTTTTGACGGGCGTGGACTTCAGAGCTCATTATCATAAACAGCTCGTTTAGAACGGAAGTTAGAAATGGCAGAATTAAAAAGGGTATAATTTATTATCTAAGAATTATTTTTTGTATTAAATTGAATGAACGGGGTCTGGATAGCATACAGACATACCATAAAAATTTAAAAAACCAATATGTGGTCCCCTTTAATAATAAGCGCTATTTTTAGAAGATGGGCGGACTCGTTGCACCCGGTCCGACCCGGTCACTTCGCATGCGGGGTCTGTGTTGGTGATTAAAATATAGAGTAATCACGTTGATAACTAAGTATGCAATGGACCTGTCGCATTTTCTTAGCAAAAAAGGAGCTATAGCTATTGCTATCTGATGCTATCTGCGATTCGCGAGTGAACGGCTCCACCGAGGCAAGAACTAATTTATACGGCTGGAGCTGCAGGGGGTGGGGCTTTAGACCGCGTGACGAAACGCAGTCACATTTAAAACACGCCCAAAAAATCCTGAAACAGAAATATCGTTATACACAGTTTGATCTATAACTCCAAAATTAATTGAGCTACAATTTTGAGACTTTTTACTCATTTACAAGATTACAATTATGACATTTATAATGTTTATTGAAGAAAATATCGAAATTCACTTTACACGGTCTTTAAAAGGCGATTGTATTACTTCAGGTGAACCGCGCGGAGGCGCAATTCCCATAGTCATGGTGTTGCACCGCAGTGACCTGACTGATAAGCAAACTATTCTTCACGCTTGTTATTTTCCACATCTCTGATGCAATCAATTTTAACACTTTTGTTGGGTAAAATTAGTTTAATCATTATTTTGGTTTCACTTACATTAGACAAGCAACATTTGCTGAGGATAAAGGGCTCACAGATCTCATTAAAGGCAATATGTAAATAATATAGCCCAGCAGTGTCCACAGTATCAGGGTGGGGGTATTATTTACTTAAAAATTATGCTAATGTTCAGGAAAAACAACAGCCTTCATCCTTAGGCTGTGTGACTATTTATATTTTGTCAGAACTTCTCGGTGTGTGGGTGCCAGAGTGATGAGACCGGCTGGGCGTAATCCGGACTGACACTCGCCCACATCTTGTTTCCCTAACTGCACCGACAAAGACACACTGTCGGCAGGACCACACAGGGAACAAAACAAATTACAATGTAAAGAGAAAGAGACAGACACACAAAGGAAAGTGAGTTACACACACACTGGGGAGCTGCAGTTAAAAAAACAATCTGATTTGGAACAATATGTGAATAAAGCTGCATTATCCTGCTGGTTCAAAGATAGCCGCTGTGTAAATGCATTTGCTTTTCTTTGAAGAGCATCCAGATGTAGAGGAAAACAGGGTGGGAGACAAGGTAACAGACTGACATGCAACAGTTTAAACTACATTTAGTCAAAATTTACACTACAGTAAAATGCTGAATGAAACGTTTTGTTTTATTTAATTATGCAGACATAGCAAAAATAGACTTTTTAGGACAAGAAACTAGGAAAACCTGAATGATCTATTAAAAATATTCATGATGTAAAATGTCTGTAAACGTCCGTAAATGTCCATACATAAAAAACAGTAACAAAGTATAAAAAGGCATATACCTTGCAAATATTATTAAAACATTATTAATAGTGGTAAGTCTTGCATTTATTTAACAGTTAGGCCTTCAGTGCTGAATTTTACCACCTTTTGAGTCATGTCATTAAGACTCCACCACAACAGAAACCATCAATGATACACAGACATACGGAATAATATGGTGCTAAATTACCAACAGAATGCCATTACTGATGTAAGAATACCATTTAACACAATTCATCAAGTTTCCTTCAACTGCTGCCACAGCTGTGCCACATGCAAGTTTACCAAAAGCCTCAGTATGTACGAAACAAATTGACAAAAATATACAATATTTGTATAAAAAAAAAAAAAAAAAAAAAGCATTTTACTCACCGAATGTATTGGTTATCTGTACACAAACTCCATCCTCCATTTCGTCCCGAAGAGAACTTTAGTTTCTCTGTCCTATGGGTCACATGGTGTTTTTGATTCAACAAAATGTCATTTTATATTGCCATGGAGGCTAATGCTGAAAGTCAAGTATGCCCTGTTGTGTTTCTGGCACAAGTTTTAAACCACTTTAGGACTGAGAATGCCCACTCGACATTTAGCTTGTGCAGATCACTACAGATGCAGTATCCTAGCACCGACCAGTACAATCTCTGATCATCCAATCAAATGACATGAAACTGCGGATGTTTTTGGAGGCCTGCTAGAAGGCCCCGGCATTGCCAACTCAACATTTGATTGGTCAAAGCAACAGCTTCGTTGCCATTTGTTCCAACCAACAAATTCCTGCACTGCTGATCCTGAAGACCTTGAGGCAGATTTATTCAGCAGCACGACAGCTCAGTGGTTAGCCCTGTTGCCTCACCCTAAAAAGGACCTGGGTTTAATCCCTGGTTGGGGTCTATCTGCGTGGAGTTTGCTTTGCATGTTCTTCTCGTGTTTGTGTGGGTTTTCTCCAGGTACTCCACTTTCCTCCCACAGAGGCTGCCTTCAGGCCCAGGCCTCCCTTGTAAAAGAAATCTGTGATCTCATCAGGGGCGACCGGCCAATATGGGCGTCAGGGCGCCGCCCCACTGGAAATTCTGGACCATTTGACATAGAAACTTTTTTTTAAAATTTATAAAAATGAATTAATAACATAAAAATATTTCAAAATATATGCATATATGTTTTTTGTTGTGTAGGATGAATAGTTTATTCATTTTTGTTTCAAAAAACGTTTTCTGATTGATGACGTATTTCTGGTTTTGGGGCGCTCATATCTTATCCAATGACTCTAATTATAACTGGCACATGCATACTTATGCCACGACCTTACAATACAATGGGACTCTTCAGGGCTGAGTTTTCTACGCCCTGAAGAGTCCAACGTGAGCTGAACGTACAGAACAATGTACTTCCGGTCTAGTTTTTTTTTGTCTGGGATTACAGAGCTGTGCAATGACTCAAGTAGGCTTGCTCAGGTACGTTTTAAAAAATTGAAAGCCCTTTATCTAATACCTATTTGCATTTCTGACTGATATGCCTCTCAGATATTAGATGGCTCTGTGAAAAAAGCCTTCAGCTGACTGCAAGTGGGAAGTGACGAGTTTGTTTTTTTCTTTGTTTGTTTGTTAGCATGCTAGCGCTAGCCACCTGGTTATTGTATTGGACTCTGATGGCTACATTTATTTAAATTTGCTTATAAAAAAATATCAAATATTAACAATTGTATATGCTAAATAAATGCCACTGGTGGTGTTATACTATTTAACACTGTATTGATCTGGAGAATTAAAACAAAGCCCCTTGCAAGTAACTAGCTCCTATTAACATTGAATGATTAAGTATTTATATAGATAAAAATGTGCCATGGAAGATTTTCTTATGTGCCCATGCAAGCTAATAATGCAAGGTTAAATAATGACGTCTGTGTCATGACAGCCTGCAAACTCTCTTGTTCTACAGATAAAAAGCACAAATATAACTGTTATCCCTGTGTTTAGTGGGCTTAATAATAAAATAATCATATGTCTAATACTTATTAGATAAGTCAGTCTTATTTATCGTATCACATTATATTATAACATTCATATATAATATCAAGTTGTTTTGTTTACTAGGTTGTTGAAATAACAATCACAGTAATAATAATAATAATAATAATAATAATAATAATAATAATAATAATAATAATAATAATAATAATAATAATAATAAACTTTATTTGTATAGCACCTTCCTACAATGCCTTGCATTGACCAAGGTGCTTAACAGGACAGAAAAGATAAAAACAGGTACAATAAATCAGTGAAAATAAAAATAAAAACAGCAGCAATAAAAGGAGGTGATAAAAGTCTTCAGCTGACTATTTTAAAAGTGGCAACTGGTTAGTTTGCTTTTGTCTTTGTTTATTTGTGGAGTTAGGTTGCCAGCGCAGGTTATTGTACAGTATTGGACTCTGATGGCTACATTTATTTTAATTTGCTTGTAAAAAAAAAAGATCAAACATTAATAATTTTATATTCTAAACGTCACTGGTGGCGTTTTACTATTTCTTAACACTGTATTGATCTGGATAATGAAAACAAAGCCTCTTGCAAGTAGAAATGCAGAAATATTTTAATCTCACTTATTTTCCTTTCTATAATTTATATATATTATTTATTTATATATATTATTTTTTTTTTGTTTGATCTTTGATGTTTTGGTGAGTCGAATTGGTTCTTCTCATCCTGAGCATTTAATTGTTCTGTTGACCTTGTATTAATCTGAATTTTATAAAAAACAGACTTGAACTTGGGATTTTTATTTTATTTTGGAGCAATTCTATTGCAGTTTGTGGACATCCAAAAGATGGCGCAAAAAATTTGTTCATTTATTTTTACACACGATTGTGGACTGTACAGTAATATCACGGTACAGAACTCATGTGGATGTGAAAAAATTATATGACAACAAATATTAATTCGGACAGGCTCCGCCATTTTGTAGTTTTCTTTCATTCAGCCTCCAACTGTATTGTCACTCAGATGGACTACATTTCCCTCAAATCAATTCTGTGCTGTATTGTAATGCCTCTTGTGTGCTGTTTTCTGCTGAACTGTATTTTTGTAAAGTGAAGTCATGACTGCTGAACTGGCTTTTCAAAAGTAAGATTTAATTCATGTCACATGGAAAAGATTTTTATAAGAAGATTCAACTTTGCAAACATAAGATTCAAAAGGAAGTGTAAATCATGTGAGGACATATCTCTTTAAAGGACAACACCCACCATGACAGTAACAATTCAATATATTGGACAATTACTGTAGTTTAATATGATGTCTATTTTCATTTTTGCATTTGGGCCAGGCGAGGGTTAAAAAAAAAAGAAAAAACAACCGAGTCCCGAATGAATCCGGAAACCCGGCCGAAGAGTGCCGAAGTGTGAAGTGACTTCAGTTACGTCTCCACCCAGAAGGCAGGAGTGAGTTTCCATGGAGGTTTATGAGAGTGGGAGTTAAAACTGCATATTTCCTGGTGCATTTGTGTGTACAGCTGGACCATGCTCTGTTTTTATTTTTTATTTATTTTATAGAACTTTTTAATAAGATATAACATCGCTGCGGACTGTTGCTGCTCTCACTCCTCTGCCCAGAGGAGCGAGCCGCGCGTCTTCTCCCTGGCTCCCCGTTCCGCTGGTCACCTTTGAAGTTCATTCGTGTCGACTCAGGGCTCGGCTCCATCCCAGCCTTGTTGCGGGGAGCACGGGGGAGCACGGGGGAGCACGGGGGAGAATGCGCGCTCAGAGCTCCGTTGCGCGGCTGCCTTTCTGTACTCCCGACCTGTCTGGTCACGGGGAGAGAATAAAAAGCCGATAAATGCTCGCTCAGAATATGATAGACATCAGTGAGCGACCGCAGGATTAATCAACAGGCAGATTTAGGGAATATTTAAAAATGCTTTGCTTTT
>JBBPBX010038725.1:8705-23473 GCA_038048925.1 Garcialebias charrua
GAGGCGGGGCAGAGGCGGGGCAGAGGCAGGGCAAAGGCGGGACAGAGGCAGGGCAAAGGCGGGACAGATGCAGGGCAAAGGCGGGGCAGATGCGAGGCAGAGGCGGGGCAGCCGACTCGGGACCTGAAAGTCCCAGGTTCAATCCCCAGCCAGTCCCACGTATCATGGTGTCTCTGAGCAAGGCGCCTAATCCCCAACTGCTCCCCGGACACCTACATAGCTGCCCACTGCACCACCTGGGTACATCCCAGGTGTGATGGGTTACATCCAGAGAAGTAGTTTCATCGTTGTGTGGGAACACACAACACTTGTTATTATTTAGATGAATTGTTTCAAGCATCATATTATTAAAGAACAGATGTAAGAACAGTTCTAAAATAAAAAACATCACTGCATTAATATTCTGATTTTTATCACGTTGTTACATTTCTCCACAGGATTCTAAAATCGGACTCAGGTAAGGACACAGCAAGAACAGAAAGAACACCACTTTCTGATAGAGGACATTTGCAAACTGAGGTGTACCACAAACCCACTCACACAGACCAGTATTTACAGTTCGACTCCCATCACCCTCTGGAGCACAAGTTAGGAGTCATCAGGACTCTGTACCACAGAGCAGACAGCGTCCCCACTAACTCAGGAGCCAGACAGAAGAGAAATCACACACAAAACAGGCTCTAGAGAAATGTGGATATCCTAACTGGGCCTTCCTGAAAGCAGAGAAGAAACCCAAACAGGACTCCAGCAGCCATCAGGTGAAAAGAAGGAACCCAGACCCAGACCAGTGGTCATTCCAGATGTTGCAGGAGTTTCAGAGACATTGAGACGTTTATTTTCTAAACACAACGTCCCAGTGGCTTTTAAACCCCAAAATACATTAAAGACTGGTTCATCCCAAAGATCCAGTCCCCCGGCACAAACAGAGTAATATTGTGTATGTTGTTCAGTGTCAGGAGGGTGATCAGTCTTATATCGGGGAAACTAAACAGCCACTGGCCAAAAGGATGGACCAGCACAGAAGATCAACATCATCAGGTCAGGACTCTGTGGTCTACACTCATCTCCAGGTCAGAGGTCACTCTTTCAGGGATGAAGATGTTCACATCCTTGATAGAGAGGAACAATGGTTTGAGAGAGGAGTAAAGGAGGCCATCTTTGTGAAAAGAAACCGTCCATCATTAAACAGAGGTGGAGGCCTCCGGGTTCAACTGTCCCCCTCTTACAATGCTGTTATTGCTAGTATCACTCAGCCCTCTGTGAATAGCAAACAACCATCAGGGTGTTAACGATCCATCGTTAGGCTGATGGTCCTCCTTGATCATGTGAGCAGCTGGTTTCGGCTGTCATCAGCCAACTGGTTGATCCACTGTGAGAAGGTGCTATTTATAAGACTGAGCTGAATACAGCTTCTCAGACTGAGGAAGTCTTTCAGATGAAATGTTTCTACATTTTTGTTTTGTTTTTTGAATGTCCAGAGGACCAGACTTAGATTTTTTAGAAAGAACACAAACACAAGTGAGGACGGAGGTCAAGCATCAAATACACAACTCAAAGACACGAGGGACACACAACTCAAAGACACGAGGGACACACAACTCAAAGACACGAGGGACACACAACTCAAAGACACGAGACACAGGAAGCAGGGAGGCTGCAGGGTGTCCTCACAGCTGTAAATGTCCACACAGCTGTAAATGTCCACACAGCTGTAAATGTCCACACAGCTGTAAATGTCCACACAGCTGTAAATGTCCACACAGCTGTAAATGTCCACACAGCTGTAAATGTCCACACAGCTGTAAATGTCCTCACAGCTGTAAATGTCCTCACAGCTGTAAATGTCCTCACAGCTGTAAATGTCCTCACAGCTGTAAATGTCCTCACAGCTGTAAATGTCCTCACAGCTGTAAATGTCCACACAGCTGTAAATGTCCTCACAGCTGTAAATGTCCTCACAGCTGTAAATGTCCTCACAGCTGTAAATGTCCTCACAGCTGTAAATGTCCTCACAGCTGTAAATGTAAGAACAGGTCAACAGAAATGTTCCTCGGGGGAGTTGGACTCGTCTCACCACGAGCACGAAGCTGCGCCGCAGAGAGAGGACAACGTCGATGGAGGGAACTGTCCACTCACCTGCAAGGTGGGCGACACGTTGGAGAGAGAAAGGCCTTCCAGGTCGGACAGGAGACTTGAAGAGATGACTGGAGGCTGCGGTGCGTTCGAGGGCGCAGGAGAAACTGTAAAGATAATTAGACTGAAGCTGTGATGCCAGTTAAATTAAATTTGAAAAGGTCAGGTGCTGTGGGCCACAATTTACCAACTGGGTTCAGCCACAGCTGAAGAATGGGCGACCAGTTCATCAACTGGGAACCAACTGGAAGGCTGCTGGACCCCGGACGTGTTCAGAGACACCAACTAGCTGGAGTCATGACCAGGACTTTCAACAGGTCATTGTCCAAGTCTGTGGTCCCAGCCTGCCTGAAGACATCTACAATGGTCTCCACAGCCAAGAACCCCCGAATGTCCAGTCTAAAGGTCTAATGTCCAGTCTAAAGGTCTAATGTCCAGTCTAAAGGTCTAATGTCCAGTCTAAAGGTCTAATGTCCAGTCTAAAGGTCTAATGTCCAGTCTAAAGGACTAATGTCCAGTCTAAAGGTCTAATGTCCAGTCTAAAGGTCTAATGTCCAGTCTAAAGGACTAATGTCCAGTCTAAAGGTCTAATGTCCAGTCTAAAGGTCTAATGTCCAGTCTAAAGGTCTAATGTCCAGTCTAAAGGTCTAATGTCCAGTCTAAAGGACTAATGTCCAGTCTAAAGGTCTAATGTCCAGTCTAAAGGACTAATGTCCAGTCTAAAGGACTAATGTCCAGTCTAAAGGTCTAATGTCCAGTCTAAAGGTCTAATGTCCAGTCTAAAGGTCTAATGTCCAGTCTAAAGGTCTAATGTCCAGTCTAAAGGACTAATGTCCAGTCTAAAGGTCTAATGTCCAGTCTAAAGGTCTAATGTCCAGTCTAAAGGACTAATGTCCAGTCTAAAGGTCTAATGTCCAGTCTAAAGGTCTAATGTCCAGTCTAAAGGTCTAATGTCCAGTCTAAAGGTCTAATGTCCAGTCTAAAGGACTAATGTCCAGTCTAAAGGTCTAATGTCCAGTCTAAAGGACTAATGTCCAGTCTAAAGGACTAATGTCCAGTCTAAAGGACTAATGTCCAGTCTAAAGGTCTAATGTCCAGTCTAAAGGACTAATGTCCAGTCTAAAGGACTAATGTCCAGTCTAAAGGACTAATGTCCAGTCTAAAGGTCTAATGTCCAGTCTAAAGGACTAATGTCCAGTCTAAAGGTCTAATGTCCAGTCTAAAGGACTAATGTCCAGTCTAAAGGACTAATGTCCAGTCTAAAGGACTAATGTCCAGTCTAAAGGACTAATGTCCAGTCTAAAGGACTAATGTCCAGTCTAAAGGTCTAATGTCCAGTCTAAAGGACTAATGTCCAGTCTAAAGGTCTAATGTCCAGTCTAAAGGTCTAATGTCCAGTCTAAAGGACTAATGTCCAGTCTAAAGGTCTAATGTCCAGTCTAAAGGACTAATGTCCAGTCTAAAGGACTAATGTCCAGTCTAAAGGACTAATGTCCAGTCTAAAGGACTAATGTCCAGTCTAAAGGTCTAATGTCCAGTCTAAAGGACTAATGTCCAGTCTAAAGGTCTAATGTCCAGTCTAAAGGACTAATGTCCAGTCTAAAGGACTAATGTCCAGTCTAAAGGACTAATGTCCAGTCTAAAGGTCTAATGTCCAGTCTAAAGGACTAATGTCCAGTCTAAAGGACTAATGTCCAGTCTAAAGGACTAATGTCCAGTCTAAAGGACTAATGTCCAGTCTAAAGGACTAATGTCCAGTCTAAAGGACTAATGTCCAGTCTAAAGGACTAATGTCCAGTCTAAAGGTCTAATGTCCAGTCTAAAGGACTAATGTCCAGTCTAAAGGACTAATGTCCAGTCTAAAGGACTAATGTCCAGTCTAAAGGTCTAATGTCCAGTCTAAAGGACTAATGTCCAGTCTAAAGGTCTAATGTCCAGTCTAAAGGTCTAATGTCCAGTCTAAAGGACTAATGTCCAGTCTAAAGGTCTAATGTCCAGTCTAAAGGACTAATGTCCAGTCTAAAGGACTAATGTCCAGTCTAAAGGACTAATGTCCAGTCTAAAGGTCTAATGTCCAGTCTAAAGGACTAATGTCCAGTCTAAAGGACTAATGTCCAGTCTAAAGGACTAATGTCCAGTCTAAAGGACTAATGTCCAGTCTAAAGGACTAATGTCCAGTCTAAAGGTCTAATGTCCAGTCTAAAGGACTAATGTCCAGTCTAAAGGACTAATGTCCAGTCTAAAGGACTACTGTCCAGTCTAAAGGTCTAATGTCCAGTCTAAAGGACTAATGTCCAGTCTAAAGGTCTAATGTCCAGGTCTAAAGGTCTAAAGGTCAGTGGGTTCCCTATTGTAAGGCTTAAGGGCGGCCGTGGTGTAGTGGTAATGGCAGTCGTCTCCCGATCGGAAAGTTGGCGGTTCGACTCCCGGGACCCGCACCATGTGTCGTTGTGTCCTTGGGCAAGACACTTAACCCTGAGCTGTTCCCGGTAGGACTGGAAAGCACCTTGCATGGTAGTCTGCCGCCACCGGTTTATGAATGTGTGTAGCACTTTGAGATTTTCACTAATGAAAAGTGCGTTATAAATTGAATTAATTATTATTATTATTATTATTAAAGGACTAATGTCCAGTCTAAAGGACTAATGTCCAGTCTAAAGGTCTAATGTCCAGGTCTAAAGGACTAATGTCCAGTCTAAAGGTCTAATGTCCAGTCTAAAGGACTAATGTCCAGTCTAAAGGTCTAATGTCCAGTCTAAAGGACTAATGTCCAGTCTAAAGGACTAATGTCCAGTCTAAAGGACTAATGTCCAGTCTAAAGGACTAATGTCCAGTCTAAAGGTCTAATGTCCAGTCTAAAGGACTAATGTCCAGTCTAAAGGTCTAATGTCCAGTCTAAAGGACTAATGTCCAGTCTAAAGGACTAATGTCCAGTCTAAAGGACTAATGTCCAGTCTAAAGGACTAATGTCCAGTCTAAAGGTCTAATGTCCAGTCTAAAGGACTAATGTCCAGTCTAAAGGACTAATGTCCAGTCTAAAGGACTAATGTCCAGTCTAAAGGTCTAATGTCCAGTCTAAAGGACTAATGTCCAGTCTAAAGGACTAATGTCCAGTCTAAAGGACTAATGTCCAGTCTAAAGGACTACTGTCCAGTCTAAAGGTCTAATGTCCAGGTCTAAAGGACTAATGTCCAGTCTAAAGGACTAATGTCCAGTCTAAAGGTCTAATGTCCAGTCTAAAGGACTAATGTCCAGTCTAAAGGACTAATGTCCAGTCTAAAGGACTAATGTCCAGTCTAAAGGTCTAATGTCCAGTCTAAAGGACTAATGTCCAGTCTAAAGGACTAATGTCCAGTCTAAAGGTCTAATGTCCAGTCTAAAGGTCTAATGTCCAGTCTAAAGGTCTAATGTCCAGTCTAAAGGTCTAATGTCCAGTCTAAAGGACTAATGTCCAGTCTAAAGGACTAATGTCCAGTCTAAAGGTCTAATGTCCAGTCTAAAGGTCTAATGTCCAGTCTAAAGGTCTAATGTCCAGTCTAAAGGACTAATGTCCAGTCTAAAGGACTAATGTCCAGTCTAAAGGTCTAATGTCCAGTCTAAAGGACTAATGTCCAGTCTAAAGGACTAATGTCCAGTCTAAAGGTCTAATGTCCAGTCTAAAGGACTAATGTCCAGTCTAAAGGACTAATGTCCAGTCTAAAGGACTAATGTCCAGTCTAAAGGTCTAATGTCCAGTCTAAAGGACTAATGTCCAGTCTAAAGGACTAATGTCCAGTCTAAAGGACTAATGTCCAGTCTAAAGGTCTAATGTCCAGTCTAAAGGACTAATGTCCAGTCTAAAGGACTAATGTCCAGTCTAAAGGTCTAATGTCCAGTCTAAAGGTCTAATGTCCAGTCTAAAGGACTAATGTCCAGTCTAAAGGACTAATGTCCAGTCTAAAGGACTAATGTCCAGTCTAAAGGTCTAATGTCCAGTCTAAAGGTCTAATGTCCAGTCTAAAGGACTAATGTCCAGTCTAAAGGACTAATGTCCAGTCTAAAGGTCTAATGTCCAGTCTAAAGGACTAATGTCCAGTCTAAAGGTCTAATGTCCAGTCTAAAGGTCTAATGTCCAGTCTAAAGGACTAATGTCCAGTCTAAAGGACTAATGTCCAGTCTAAAGGTCTAATGTCCAGTCTAAAGGTCTAATGTCCAGTCTAAAGGACTAATGTCCAGTCTAAAGGACTAATGTCCAGTCTAAAGGTCTAATGTCCAGTCTAAAGGTCTAATGTCCAGTCTAAAGGACTAATGTCCAGTCTAAAGGTCTAATGTCCAGTCTAAAGGACTAATGTCCAGTCTAAAGGACTAATGTCCAGTCTAAAGGACTAATGTCCAGTCTAAAGGTCTAATGTCCAGTCTAAAGGTCTAATGTCCAGTCTAAAGGACTAATGTCCAGTCTAAAGGACTAATGTCCAGTCTAAAGGTCTAATGTCCAGTCTAAAGGACTAATGTCCAGTCTAAAGGTCTAATGTCCAGTCTAAAGGTCTAATGTCCAGTCTAAAGGACTAATGTCCAGTCTAAAGGACTAATGTCCAGTCTAAAGGTCTAATGTCCAGTCTAAAGGTCTAATGTCCAGTCTAAAGGACTAATGTCCAGTCTAAAGGACTAATGTCCAGTCTAAAGGACTAATGTCCAGTCTAAAGGTCTAATGTCCAGTCTAAAGGACTAATGTCCAGTCTAAAGGTCTAATGTCCAGTCTAAAGGACTAATGTCCAGTCTAAAGGACTAATGTCCAGTCTAAAGGACTAATGTCCAGTCTAAAGGTCTAATGTCCAGTCTAAAGGACTAATGTCCAGTCTAAAGGACTAATGTCCAGTCTAAAGGTCTAATGTCCAGTCTAAAGGACTAATGTCCAGTCTAAAGGACTAATGTCCAGTCTAAAGGACTAATGTCCAGTCTAAAGGTCTAATGTCCAGTCTAAAGGACTAATGTCCAGTCTAAAGGACTAATGTCCAGTCTAAAGGACTAATGTCCAGTCTAAAGGACTAATGTCCAGTCTAAAGGACTAATGTCCAGTCTAAAGGTCTAATGTCCAGGTCTAAAGGACTAATGTCCAGTCTAAAGGACTAATGTCCAGTCTAAAGGACTACTGTCCAGTCTAAAGGTCTAATGTCCAGTCTAAAGGACTAATGTCCAGTCTAAAGGTCTAATGTCCAGGTCTAAAGGTCTAAAGGTCAGTGGGTTCCCTATTGTAAGGCTTAAGGGCGGCCGTGGTGTAGTGGTAATGGCAGTCGTCTCCCGATCGGAAAGTTGGCGGTTCGACTCCCGGGACCCGCACCATGTGTCGTTGTGTCCTTGGGCAAGACACTTAACCCTGAGCTGTTCCCGGTAGGACTGGAAAGCACCTTGCATGGTAGTCTGCCGCCACCGGTTTATGAATGTGTGTAGCACTTTGAGATTTTCACTAATGAAAAGTGCGTTATAAATTGAATTAATTATTATTATTATTATTATTAAAGGACTAATGTCCAGTCTAAAGGACTAATGTCCAGTCTAAAGGTCTAATGTCCAGGTCTAAAGGACTAATGTCCAGTCTAAAGGACTAATGTCCAGTCTAAAGGACTAATGTCCAGTCTAAAGGTCTAATGTCCAGTCTAAAGGACTAATGTCCAGTCTAAAGGACTAATGTCCAGTCTAAAGGACTAATGTCCAGTCTAAAGGACTAATGTCCAGTCTAAAGGACTAATGTCCAGTCTAAAGGACTAATGTCCAGTCTAAAGGACTAATGTCCAGTCTAAAGGACTAATGTCCAGTCTAAAGGACTAATGTCCAGTCTAAAGGACTAATGTCCAGTCTAAAGGACTAATGTCCAGTCTAAAGGACTAATGTCCAGTCTAAAGGACTAATGTCCAGTCTAAAGGACTAATGTCCAGTCTAAAGGACTAATGTCCAGTCTAAAGGACTAATGTCCAGTCTAAAGGACTAATGTCCAGTCTAAAGGACTAATGTCCAGTCTAAAGGTCTAATGTCCAGTCTAAAGGACTAATGTCCAGTCTAAAGGACTAATGTCCAGTCTAAAGGACTAATGTCCAGTCTAAAGGTCTAATGTCCAGTCTAAAGGACTAATGTCCAGTCTAAAGGACTAATGTCCAGTCTAAAGGACTAATGTCCAGTCTAAAGGTCTAATGTCCAGTCTAAAGGACTAATGTCCAGTCTAAAGGACTAATGTCCAGTCTAAAGGTCTAATGTCCAGTCTAAAGGTCTAATGTCCAGTCTAAAGGTCTAATGTCCAGTCTAAAGGTCTAATGTCCAGTCTAAAGGACTAATGTCCAGTCTAAAGGACTAATGTCCAGTCTAAAGGTCTAATGTCCAGTCTAAAGGTCTAATGTCCAGTCTAAAGGACTAATGTCCAGTCTAAAGGACTAATGTCCAGTCTAAAGGTCTAATGTCCAGTCTAAAGGACTAATGTCCAGTCTAAAGGACTAATGTCCAGTCTAAAGGACTAATGTCCAGTCTAAAGGACTAATGTCCAGTCTAAAGGACTAATGTCCAGTCTAAAGGACTAATGTCCAGTCTAAAGGACTAATGTCCAGTCTAAAGGACTAATGTCCAGTCTAAAGGACTAATGTCCAGTCTAAAGGACTAATGTCCAGTCTAAAGGTCTAATGTCCAGTCTAAAGGACTAATGTCCAGTCTAAAGGACTAATGTCCAGTCTAAAGGTCTAATGTCCAGTCTAAAGGTCTAATGTCCAGTCTAAAGGACTAATGTCCAGTCTAAAGGACTAATGTCCAGTCTAAAGGACTAATGTCCAGTCTAAAGGACTAATGTCCAGTCTAAAGGTCTAATGTCCAGTCTAAAGGACTAATGTCCAGTCTAAAGGTCTAATGTCCAGTCTAAAGGACTAATGTCCAGTCTAAAGGACTAATGTCCAGTCTAAAGGACTAATGTCCAGTCTAAAGGACTAATGTCCAGTCTAAAGGACTAATGTCCAGTCTAAAGGACTAATGTCCAGTCTAAAGGACTAATGTCCAGTCTAAAGGTCTAATGTCCAGTCTAAAGGACTAATGTCCAGTCTAAAGGTCTAATGTCCAGTCTAAAGGACTAATGTCCAGTCTAAAGGACTAATGTCCAGTCTAAAGGACTAATGTCCAGTCTAAAGGACTAATGTCCAGTCTAAAGGACTAATGTCCAGTCTAAAGGACTAATGTCCAGTCTAAAGGTCTAATGTCCAGTCTAAAGGACTAATGTCCAGTCTAAAGGACTAATGTCCAGTCTAAAGGTCTAATGTCCAGTCTAAAGGTCTAATGTCCAGTCTAAAGGACTAATGTCCAGTCTAAAGGACTAATGTCCAGTCTAAAGGTCTAATGTCCAGTCTAAAGGTCTAATGTCCAGTCTAAAGGACTAATGTCCAGTCTAAAGGTCTAATGTCCAGTCTAAAGGTCTAATGTCCAGTCTAAAGGACTAATGTCCAGTCTAAAGGACTAATGTCCAGGTCTAAAGGACTAATGTCCAGTCTAAAGGACTAATGTCCAGTCTAAAGGTCTAATGTCCAGTCTAAAGGACTACCAGACAGTTATCAGGAGTCACTTCACTCCCCCCACAACCCCCTGACCCTCACCACATTGACTACAGAGCTAGCAGATCAACTGAGGCTTCCATGGGCACAGTCCTCCATGTTCCTGTCCCACCTGGAGAAAAGAGAGCTCCTTGTAGACTAGAGCTCTGCTTCAACACCCCCACAACAAACTGGGGGAACTGGGACCTCCACACTCCACCTGCACATGGGTAAACTGTTTCCTGTCCAACCACAGTCAGAGGGTCAGGTGGGCCATCACACATCCATGGCCCTCAGCCTCTTAATGGGAGTTCCACAGGGCTGTGTGCTGAGCTCCCTGCTCTATGCCCTCTACACGACTGTACCCCTGCTCACCACGGCAACACCATAATTGAATTTTCAGATGACACCACTGTGGTGTGGCTCATCAGTGGGGGGTTAGTCTGCCTACAGGGACGTGGTGGAACACCTGACTGCTTGGTGCAGGGGGAACAATCTGCTCCTCAAAAACTCAAAGACTAAGGAGCTGATCATTGACTTCAGGAAAAAGAAAATGGTGGTCCCACCCCTGATTATAAGCAGAGATGGTGTGGAGAGAGTAGTAACTACTGTCTCCTGGGAGTCCATATTGAGGAGAATCTGAGCTGGAGCGTGAACACCTCTGAGCTGATGAAGAAGGCCCAGCAGAGACTTCCTGAGAGTGTTCAGGAGGAACAGCTTCACCCAGAGACTGCTGGTTCTGCTCCACAGAAGAATCTGAACCTCCTGCATCACTGTGTGGTATCAGCTGCACAGTGGTCAGAGGAAAGCGCTCCAGAGAGTCATCAACACCGCCCAGGAGATCTTCTCTCACTGGAACATCTACACAGTTCCTGCTGCACAGGAAAATCCCACAACGTGTTAAAAGTCACGTGTCACCCTGGACATGTGTGGACCGTTACCATCAGGGAAGGTTCAGGTCAACCAAGAACAAACAGACTCTTTTTACTCATCAGCTGTTACTGAACTTAACTCCCATTTACATGCACCGCACAAAGAAACACCAACACTTACGTGGAGCCATGTCCATCCACCTGTCAATCAAAGACTAATATTCACTTTGGTTACGGAAAAATCCAACTCTGGGGCTGGACGTGAGGTCTCAACATCATTTAGGAATGAAGAGTTCAAATATACATGAGGACAGTTTTTGTTAGTTTCTGTATTCACTTCATACAAGCAAAGATTTGCAGATGAACTCACAATCATCCAGGTCCAACAAAGACACCTCCGGTTTGGACTTCACCTCCACCTAAAGAGCAAACAGCATATTTAGATGAACGACTCGCAAGAGGAGGTCTAAAAGAAAAGTTCAGTTGTATCCATGGATAAATGATGACGGTACAACTTCCTGTCAGACAGGAAGTAGCAGTAAGCTTTGGTTAACCATGGAGTGGAGCACGGACCACAGTTTATTTGAAAGTAATTCAGTTCATCAGATAAAACATGATTTTGTTTTGTTTACATTTATTTAACAAACGTTAAGCAAACTAAATCAGTGGCTCCAACAACAGTTTGAACACGGACCAGAACAAAACGAGTGTTCACAGAGTGTTCAGTAACAGCAGCTAGCTGGACCAAAACACACATGATGACATCACCTGGACCAAAACACATATGATGACATCACCTGGACCAAAACACATATGATGACATCACCTGGACCAAAACACACATGATGACATCACCTGGACCAAAACACATATGATGACATCACCTGACATCACCTGGACCAAAACACACATGATGACATCACCTGACATCACCTGGACCAAAACACACATGATGACATCACCTGGACCAAAACACACATGATGACATCACCTGGACCAAAACACATATGATGACATCACCTGACATCACCTGGACCAAAACACACATGATGACATCACCTGGACCAAAACACACATGATGACATCACCTGGACCAAAACACACATGATGACATCACCTGGACCAAAACACACATGATGACATCACCTGGACCAAAACACACATGATGACATCACCTGGACCAAAACACACACGATGACATCACCTGACATCACCTGGACCAAAACACATATGATGACATCACCTGACATCACCTGGACCAAAACACACATGATGACATCACCTGACATCACCTGGACCAAAACACATATGATGACATCACCTGGACCAAAACACACATGATGACATCACCTGGACCAAAACACATATGATGACATCACCTGACATCACCTGGACCAAAACACACATGATGACATCACCTGGACCAAAACACACATGATGACATCACCTGGACCAAAACACACATGATGACATCACCTGGACCAAAACACACATGATGACATCACCTGGACCAAAACACACATGATGACATCACCTGGACCAAAACACACACGATGACATCACCTGACATCACCTGGACCAAAACACATATGATGACATCACCTGACATCACCTGGACCAAAACACACATGATGACATCACCTGACATCACCTGGACCAAAACACATATGATGACATCACCTGGACCAAAACACACATGATGACATCACCTGGACCAAAACACATATGATGACATCACCTGACATCACCTGGACCAAAACACACATGATGACATCACCTGGACCAAAACACACATGATGACATCACCTGGACCAAAACACACATGATGACATCACCTGGACCAAAACACACATGATGACATCACCTGGACCAAAACACACATGATGACATCACCTGGACCAAAACACACACGATGACATCACCTTGGGTTTGGCCTTCAAACTGGTCCTCTGCGGAGCTGGTGAGTCCGAGTCTGACTCCGAGTGTGACTCCGAGTCTGAGGAGCTTTCAGCAGACGAGCTGCTAGCTTTGGCCCCCGAGTCACTGAAACACACAAGAAACCCGGGTCACACATACAATCAACAAAATGTTTCTCTCTCCCAGGCTGATTAGGTTCAAGACTTCTTGATTCCCATTAAACATCTCCAAATCCTTCTAAGTGTCATTATCTATTTTATATGAATGACATCAGAAGCCTTAGAGGAGCTCTGATTTAGCTTTTAAGTGTTAAAGTCTGTGCACTGCAGTCTAAAGGCCGAGATACACTCGAGCATCCTCACGGTACGCCTATACGCATCGTACGTACGCTGTGGCAAAAGCGTAGCCCCGCGTAGCCCCTCAGGGCATGTACGCGCAAAAGTATTTTTTTACTACGCATACGCGATCCGCGTGCGCGATACGCGGTGTCTGACCATAAACTTCCCGGCGCCGGACTGTTTTGTATGTTACACAAATGAAATAAATTCCCCTTCTTTATCGCTGATCGGGCCTTTTCTTTTGTTTTTTTGCCTAAAGTCAAGTAACCGCTTCTTCCTCCGTTCACTCGATGATTGAAATGAATGAATTCAGGTCCTACCTGGGTGCGCGATGTTTTAATATTCCCTGGTGGGCTGTGTGCTGCAGGAAAAGCGCTCCCTGTTATTATTTTTATTTCTGAGAGAACTTTTTATAACATATATAGTAGAAACACCGCATCAGAACACCGCAGAAGTCCAGCGAGCTGCTCATGTTAAAGGTTTCACTTTCAGCTGACTGAGCGCTGTCAATCAATTCAGTAGGCGTGTCAGCAAGTGACCAATCAGCGAGCTCAGTTGAGTCCCTTCCGTGTGCTGCTGCTCATATTACAACAAGGAGAACGAGAGCGTTTGAAAGCTGATACTGTAGTTTCTTGAAGTATAGCAGCAAAAACATACGCACAAAATATGCGCGTATACGCGCGTATACGGAGTCTGCTTCAGTGTATCTCGGCCTCCTCTCTAAACTCTGAATATACGTCCAAGTAACTTTAGTGTTAACATTTTTACTAATGACTTTAAAGCATTTCACTTGTACAGTAATAAAAGCAATAATCACATCAGATTTATGCCCCTATTGAAAAGTCAAACACATACACAAACGTATGGAGGTGGCCATCTTGGATTTTGATGTAGCAACCCAATTTTTGATGGCGCCTTTCCTTACGCCCAAATGCAGCCGTACACCAAAATGGAGGTCAGTACCTCACTTATTCTTCCAGTACTGCTCATGTCATGGAAAGATAATGATGCCAGTGGTCATCTTGGATTTTGACGTGGGGGTGGGGTCCTCAGTCCTGGTCCTGGTAGGCCACTGTCCTGCATGCTTGAGCTGAGATCTTTACAACACAATCTGTGTCTTCATTTACCCATTCATACAAAACTCTACTAGATCTGTACAAAGACTAATCAGAACTTTATCACATTCATACACTGATGGGACAA
Source organism: Garcialebias charrua (assembly GCA_038048925.1). Taxonomy (NCBI): domain Eukaryota; kingdom Metazoa; phylum Chordata; class Actinopteri; order Cyprinodontiformes; family Rivulidae; genus Garcialebias; species Garcialebias charrua. The sequence goes on from JBBPBX010038725.1 coordinate 22,704, forward strand.
GGGGTTCAGTGTCTTGCTCAGGGACACTTCAGCATGTGACTGCTGGTGGAATCAAACACCAACTCTCCCACTGGAGGACGACCGCTCTAATCTGCTCTTTTTATATCATTTTCTTCCATTGATTTTTTTAATTTTTGTGCATTCTTTTGTCCACGGTTGTCTATAATGTCAATGTCTGAGGCTGGTCCATCCTAAGGACAAAACACCCACACACAAATAGAGTGGTGTAGTGTATGTGGTCCAGTGCAGCGAGGACTGTCCAGACCTCTACATTGGAGAAACTAAACAGCCTCTTCTCTAGCCGTGTTTCCATCTATTTTCAATTCGAATTTTGAGCGAATTTTTGAAAATTCGCAAAAATGTAAATAAAAATTAATGCGAATCAGAAGTGTTTCCATCAACTGGCTTGAAGCGAATCCACCAGGCCACGCAAAGCGGCATTACGTCAGACGTCAGCGTTACGCACGTCTACAGTAAACAGGAAGTAGCGGTTGAAAACAGGAACCGAACCACACATCTCGGCAAAATGGAGAGAATATTTCAGGAATGTGTTGCTATCGGGCAAGTTGTATTTATTCTGTCATGCCAACTAGTTTTAGCGATGTTACAGCGGAAACAGCTGATCAGTCACATGACGTGAATGTTCGCTACGTCAGAACTGAGTCGGCAAATCTGTTTCCATCTCTCGTTTTGCGCATCAGCTCTGTTTCGAAAAACCCAAAAACCACCTCAAGCGAGCGTATCAACTTTTTTGCGAATTAGAGGAAGTT
>JBBPBX010038726.1:9439-19801 GCA_038048925.1 Garcialebias charrua
TATATATATATATATATATATATATATACACAGGTAGTCCCCGACTTACGAGCGCTCTGACTTACGAGGTCCCGGACTTAAGAGCATGCATCTCATTAAAAAAAAAAAAAAAAAATTTTTATTTTTTTTTTTTTTTTTTTATAAATGAATACATGTACAGTACTGGACAGTCACCAAGCACTTAGCCTATCCTAACACAGTTTTTAAAGATGAAGGAATAAGTTGAATTGTCTCCCTTTCACATAAAGGGAGCAAGCTCCCTATGGAGCCTGCAGGGAGGAGGGAGACAATTCAACTGACTCCTTCATCTTTAAAAACTGTGTTAGGATAGGCTAAGTGCTTGGTGACTGTACAGTACTGTACATTTATCTATTTATAAATAAAAAACAATAAAAAATAAAAATACTGTATATACTGTATATTTTTAATAAATAGATAAATGTACAGTACTGTACAGTCACCAAGCACTTAGCCTATCCTAACACAGTTTTTAAAGATGAAGGAGTCAGTTGAATTGTCTCCCTCCTCCCTGCAGGCTCCATAGGGAGCTTGCTCCCTTTATGTGAAAGGGAGACAATTCAACTTATTCCTTCATCTTTAAAAACTGTGTTAGGATAGGCTAAGTGCTTGGTGACTGTCCAGTACTGTACATGTATTCATTTATAAAAAAAAAAAAAAAAGTAAAAAAAAAAAAAAAATTTTTTTTTTTTTTTTTTTACTATGTGATCCTACTTACGAATTTTTGACTTACGAGCGCCCCCTAGGGACGGAACTCGCTCGTAAGTCGGGGACTACCTGTATATATATATAAGATAAGAGATAAGAGATTTATTTATTAACATTGCACCGAAATACAACGTGATTATGTAGCACAGTCGTCCGGAAGAGGGAAGAGTATGCAAGCTGCAGCATTTCCAAACACATTACATGTTCTTCTGCGCGGCCGCGCTCATCCGTCTCCGGATGAAGGTCAAACAGATATGGAAAAAGGAAAAACACAATAGGTATCATTTGTGATATTCAAAAAAAGAATCTATCAAAGATTGCCTTAAGACACTCTATGATAAAGTCCCAAAAACTCTATCAGCGATAAGCACAACCAGACAAGACATTGTTGCAGATTTATGACGGCAGGCAGGGAGGAACAGTCTGTGTGTATCAGCTCCAGATAAGAACAGTTCGCAGGTCTCACAGCTCGGCTCCAACCGAGAACGCACACAACACAGAGACCTCTGGGGGGGAGGCGGGGGGGAGGGCAGCGGGTCCCTTCAGCTCCCAGCTCAGGAGAAGATTTGTAGACAGCCTTCAGTCCAAGGCCAGAGGCCAGATTAGAATAGTTGCTTTATTTTTCAGTCAGGCCACAGTGTTCTTTTTACTGCAGTCTTTAAGTCCAGGTGCTGTTTCTGGGTCCAAATCGCCGAATCGAAAGAGGTTCCAAGCTAAAAAGATCCTTCCGTATGTGCCCTGTTTTAATCCGGACGGCTGTAAACGAGTCCCACACACCGCAGGTCTGCGGCAGCCACCGCTTCTCCCACCGTGTGGTTCAGCCCGTACAACAGCTGGGAAGGTCATTCATAGCCTGGATCAAAGCATTTTCGCTGAGCGGAAGTCTCGCAAGCACGCCGATCGCTGCGGTCCTCCTCAGCCCTTCAGTGGCAGACAGCCACCAGTATCCCAATAAACCACAGAGATTCCACGTCCCCGACAGAGAGAGCGGACAGTTACATTAGCCTGCTCATCGAGTCCATAATGTAGCTCACCGCATGCGTGTCGGTAGGGCGCCCTGGCTCTCCCTGGCCAGTGCGCTTCGCGGAAATTTTTGTTATCGATAGTATCGATAGATGAAATAGCCCAGAAAACAGTCCACGCACATAAATCCATCCCAAATTGGTTCGAGCGAGCGCTGAAGAGTAACAGACGAGACAAATGCAGAAGCAGGGGGGGGAAACCAGGGAGGTTTAGGAGCAAAAGGAGATGCGACCTGCCCTGCCGAGAGCGGAAGTAAGATACATATACATATATATATACATATATATATACATATACATATATATACACATATATATATATACATATATATATACTGTATATATACACACACACAATATATAAATGTATACTTTTTTTTTTTACAAGAAATTAAAACTTTTAATCTAGTCCTCTAAGTAAGGATAACCAGTCAAAAATAGGGGTGAACGATTAATCGCATTTGCGATTATCTCGCGATATGTTAAAACGCGATTCTCTAATCGCACGGGCTGCGATTTGACTGGTCACGTGACTTGGTAGTGAGCCGCTCTGGCCGCGCGCAGCTCTGAATGGAGCAAAACAGAGAGAGCAGGGAGGAGGAGACTGTGCGCTCCAACACAGTTGCTTCAGGCTGGACAGAAGTCATAAAAGTTATAAATTCAGGTAAGTTAGCTCATTTAAACGTGTATCTGATCTTAGAGGCTGAAACACCGAGACCACGGGAGATAAACAGAGCCCGAGCTGGTCATGTGACCGTGTCTGTTGTTGACGGTGCTCTGTTAGCAGCTAGCTCCGCAAGCTAACGTTCTGCTTGAAAAAGCGCATTAATTATCTGATTAAAAAAAAACAGTTGTGTCGTTAGTGATATGAATTAATACAGAACCAGTAAAAATAATCGCATTTTAAATCGCAATCGAAATTTATAGAAAAAAAAATTGCAATTAGATTATTTTCCAAAATCGTTCAGCCCTAGTCAAAAACCGTTGTTTCAACATTAGGTTGCTGGGTCTCAGGAGGGTTTATGCAGGACATACATCTTTATTGATATAAATTTAGGAGAGGACTATTAACTGTAAATAAAAAACAAAATAGATCTTTATATATCAGAAGGCGATTCCTTATCTCCTGAATTGCTGCATTTGTCAAATCACCGATATAAGACAACATAACAAATCTCCTGAAATACTGTTCTGGATTTTGGTGCCAGTGGCCCCCACACGCCCCCCACTTAAAACACTTCTGTGGCTTTAACTTGTTTTTCAATACGAGGTGTTCTTGTGTCAAACGCCGGCCTTTCATCAACATAAACCGGACGGTCAGAAAGTGACGAGCATCGGTTTCTGCTCTCGGTCGTCCCGGTGAGACTTTACCTCCACGATGCCGTGGCTGATGGTGCCATAATGCCTTTTCCTCAGAAGCACCAGGCTGATCACAATCACTGTCGCGATGGCCACGGCGATCATCAGCAGGCCGAACAGAGCGGTGCTGCCGAAGCTGAAGTCCTCCCCCAGGGGGCGGTAAGTGTCCTAATGGGCAGAACGAGCAGGGGTGCACACAGAGAGGAAGAACGTGAGGAGGCGGCACATGCAAAACACAATTCAGCTGATGAACTAACTTGTTTTCTCTGCTAATGAAAAATGCTAACGGTAAAACTCCTCTTTAATACATACATTTTTTACATTCTTTACATTTCCAAAGATTTTTCAGTAATTATCATTAGGAAACGGCATTTTGCAATTAAATACTAACTCAGATGTTTTGAAGTGGGGTTCTGCTGAGAGATTATGGGCGATTAACATCTTACCTGCTGTAGATATCTCTGAACGACGGTTTATTTCTGGCTAACGGACAATCTGAGTGGGACAAAAACAAATGCTCTGTCTCCAGAACCAGCTCCAGACTCAAAGATTTTACAGCGGTTCATGCTAACACTTCTATAAAGTGCATCAGAAGTGCTACAGCTAGCTGCTGTCGGTATTTTAGGAATTTTATAAAGAAAAGTTTGTACGATCTGCTGGAACATCTTGGTCCTAATCGGACATTAGTTCATCAGACAGGTCAGAATCAAACTATTTCTCCAAACTAAGGTCGTTCTATGAGCTATCTACAACAAGTAGGATACTATTGTTTGTAATTCTTCCACAGAACCCTCCTTCAAAAGATCTAAAGTACGTCTTTAAAAACAGCGTTTAGTATTAAATTTGTTTATCGCTTCATTCGTGCTCAAAAGCTGCAGCGAAACCCGTTTAGCGTGACAACTACTGTTGGAGGACGTGCTTTCAAATGTTTAATTTAGTATGAAAATATTCAGAGATGTGCCAATAAACAGTAATTTAATTCTTCACTCCTGGAGTTGAGAAACAATAAGAAACATCCATCTATCCATCCATTTTCGTCCGCTTATCCGGGTCGGGTCGTGGGGGTAGCAGCCTAAGTAGGGAGGCCCAGACTTCCCTCTCCCCAGCCACTTGGAGCAATAAGAAACAGACCATGGCTAAATGCTGGTATGAAGAAATGGGTCAAATATTCCTTTCTAGGTCCGATTTAGTAGATTCTTGCACCTTCAGAATAAGGATACCGGTACTCAATATTTGAGTTCTGGACTGAGTAAATAATCATGTAAAAAAGCTTAAAACTAAAATTTCATATATTCCCTGTACTTGCGTCTTAAAGGGATTGTGACATGATTTTTTTACTATTCATAAAATTGCTCAAAATATATATATTTTATCATTTAAATATGTTTGTTTTTGCAAACAAAATGATAAATCACTTTAATTTTGCTTTAAAAGTGATTTTGAACTTCAAGCCGTGTTTAATCATGGGAAATCCCATTACACGCGAACGCACCATCTGTGATGTCACACCGGGCAGAGCTCTGGGCTTGTCACAGTGCGCAGGTATGAGCAGCTCGACATGAAGGAAGTCTGATACAGCATCAGACCTAAATTAGATCCTGTTGTTTCTTGTTCCATCACCCAAACTATTTTCTGCTTCCCAAAATGAAGACAAATAGCTCAAATCTTCACATAGATTGCTAAATTCGTCCAGTTTTAAATTGTCCGCTATTAAAGACACCACAGCCCTCTGCCCAGTGTGACATCACATATGGTGCGTTCGAGTGTAATCGGATTTCCCATGATTAAACACGGCTTGAAGTTCAAAATCACTTTTAAAGCAAAATTAAAGTGATTTATCATTTTGTTTGCAAAAACAAACATATTTAAATGATAAAATATATATATTTTGAGCAATTTTATGAATAGTAAAAAAATCATGTCACAATCCCTTTAATAAGCGTTATATCATACAAGGTTTGACTCCGTTTTGATGTCTTTAGAAACGATGACGTAGCAGTTTTAACGGTGATAAAAACTTTTTTCTAGAGATGCACGATATTAAAATTTTGGCAGATATCCGATATGTTAAAACTTATTTGGCTGATAACCGATACCAATACTGATATTTTTTCCCTAAACCTAAATTAAACCCTAAACCAAAATTATTATCGTGATATTTTTTACAAAAATTGCAATATACGATATATACCATATCTCAATATTTTTTTCTTTCCATAAAGTAATAAAAAATATATATTTGAGTCAAAGTTTTGTCCCAATTGTCATACAGGCACATTAACAGCTGTAAGTGTGCAAAATAAATGCCTAAAATATAAACAATTTACATATAGGCTATAAAATAGCTTATTTTTTAGACTAAAGCGTTAGCCATCTTGTTAGCCGCTAAGGACAGTATCTTTAGCGATACGATAAACTGTAGATTTATTAATGTTGCGCTTCCTCTCTGTTCCTCTAAAAGGCACACAGTCCGGCCAAATGAGCTCTGAACCGTGGTTTGCTTCAGGAGTAAGGTCTGTCGGACCTGGTAGCTTCACACACGCTCAGCTGCTGTGTTTACTAAACGTCTCCTCCTGCCCGCCCACCTCCTGGAGAAGCAGGAAGGGGAGGGGGAGCGTGGCTGAGGGCTGTGTGTTTGTGTTCGAGGAGGGAGAAGGAGGGGGGCCGCCTGGGAGAAAGAAGACTGCAGGATTTCCAAGTATAAAACTATATCCTACTTGTATCACAATTTTTTTTTAAAATATCGAGATATTGCCCAGCCCTACTACAGAGACTACACAGCTTTCTCTGCTGTGGGATTAAAATACTACATTATTCTGCATGGGCTTTGTCAATTTGGCCTGTTATCAAATGCAGATGCCAAACAGGAGACTGAAAATGATGCAACACTTCAACTTGGATGTTTAATGTCAAATTCATTCATGACATTTACTCGCTCTAACTCAATGACAACACTCAAACAGCGCAAATGTGTAAATTTTCACAAATCTAAACTCAAAGGCGTGCGTGACGTCATCACATTGTGCTGACGCCGCAGACATCCTCGTCACTGGGTTCAAACAAAAACAGCACCTTTAATATCGGCGAGTTATTTTGATGGAATGGCTGATATTTAACTGTATCTCTAATAGCCTATTCTGCCTCCACATGACTTTATCTTTGATCTTGTTTGATATTATTATTGATTTTACTTGATTTTATCACTTGCTTTATTTGATTTTTGCTTTTTTGCACTTTGAGATTTTTATTAATGAAAAGTGCTGTATAAATTGAATTCATTATTATTATTATTAATATCGATACAGATACCATGCCGATAACATCGTGCATCCCTACTTTTTTTTTTTAACTTGCTACAGAACGCTGTCTGACCACTGAGTTAGTGACAAACGGTGTTCTGCTGGGTTGGATTAACTCAGCTCAGTCTTTTATCAGACTCAGGCGGGTCGTATCAGACTGGAGGAAGTTGAAGTGTTTATTTTTTATCTCTTTGTTTTAAAGCACATTATTGGCAGAACAGATGTTTCCTCAGCTGAAACGACCCGATCAGCGGTACTGACTCCACCTGTGGGTGGTTTTAATGTTTTGGCAGGAAGGTGTTAGTCATTTGAGCAGTCTATTAAGGCATGAATGTGCACCGTCTGTCCACGGGTGAATAACGTGGAGCAGACTCCTGAAACTCCACGACTCCGAGCTCCTCCACTCGACTGGTTTCTCCACTTCAAAGCCTCTTTGATCTTTAAGAAGTAATATTTTCCACCACCTCCTTTGAACATTTTGATTTAAATGTTTTCAGATCCAAACCTTGTTCATGTGCAGAACAGAACTTCCCCACGTCAACCATCAAACGGACTTATTTACCCTAAAAACAGCAGATTGTTGATTTTCCAAGAAATATGAAGCTCGTGTCTTTGAATTATTTCGCAGTTTATTCTGTTGCTGAGCGTCGAGGTCTCAACCTCCAGACAGAGATCCTGCAGAGCTCCTGACGCACTGATTGGGGAAGTAGCTCCGACCAAACTTCCCTAAACTACGGCGGTGGTCGGTTTAGCGTTAAGTAGCGTCATCATCGTGCGTTTCCATAAAACGAGAAAACTTTGACCCATCGCAGGAGAGACACACCAAGTGGAGCAGCGAGGGAACAGGTGGCAGGGAGTCGAACCTGTGACTTTCTGGTCCCAAGTCGGCTGCTCTACCTCTACGCCACAGCCGCCATTAATATCTGGTAGGGCTTTAACAGAGTACCCGAGTAATCGACAGATCGAGTCCTAAAAGTTCTATCGAGGTCTTTTTGTCCCTCTCGAGTACTCGTAGTGACGTCATCACGTCGCACTGACGTCATTACGTCACATGTCACATGATCTGCACCGAGCGCGGGCTAGTTAGACGCGACAAAATGGATTCCTCTGTGCGGACGGATGTTATGGAGCAGGCCCAGTCTAGTCAAAAAGGTAAAACAGTTTATAATTTTATAAAATGCTCTACTCATTGAATCAACTTCCTGTTGAATTTCGTTTCTCTGACCACCGTAGATTGTGACAGGAGGGGGCGGTGTTGCATTGCAGGTCACATATAACACGGGGTCCAATGACCGAACCAGCTTCCTCTGACTTGTTTCACAAACAAAAAGCAACAAATATTCATCTCTAAACCTATTAAAAACCTATAAACACAATAATCTCTAAAAGTAAACCTAATTGCACAGCACTGCAGGCGGTGATGCGGTGTGGTCAACGCCCCACTTGTTTTTAAGTTTCGTTTTTGACGTTACTTTCACTATGGCATTTTAATAATAATAATAATAACTAATAGTTTTGTTTTTCCTGTGACTTATCTGCAGTATGATAAATGATAGGAGCATAATAAATGCTCCCAATGTTTTGTTGGTCTTTTTTTTTTCTTTTTTGGTAAATAATGACGTTTTTATGCATTTTTATTTATTTTGCATCTTAAGTTCATATGACGTCATCGACTACTCGAATTCTACTCGAGTTTATTTATGATAATGTCGAGTTTAAAAATTATGTACTCGTTCAACCCCTAATATCTGGCGGTGGCCATCTTGGATTTTGATGTGGCGACCCAGTTTTTTTTAAAGGAGCCTTTCCTACGCCTGCAGCCGCACATCAAAATGAAAGTCAGCGCCTCGCGTACTGTTCACGTTGCGCTCACACCGCGGACGAACGGAGAGCGTTCCCAGTTCCACGTTCTTCTCTGCGATGGGAGGCGTATCGCTGCAAACACTCGGGTAGTATGGAGAAAACGCTTCGGGACGAATGAATCTTTGAAACGTTCACACGATGCAGACACGACCCCGGTGACCCAAAAACACTGATTCTGACACATATGACACAATCTGATCATATGTGGACATCAACCGGAGGGGGGTGGGGGTGGGACATGTTACCTGAGCAAACTCAGTTTGAGTGTTTTCACATTCATCGTATAAACTGAGCTCTCCTCCGACATGCACATACATTCACGAGAACATGCACCCATGCAGAAACGCTTTCAAACCGAACATAAACAAACAGAGGGGGATGGGGGGGTCCAAACGCAGCGTCTCCCCCTCCTTTCACCTCCTCCCCACTAACTGCAGTTCCCCAGAGAGCCCAGAGGGGGCGCCGCTGTACTCACCAGCTCATCATCATGCATAACGCTGACTCTCTCTGCACTGAAAACCACTTCTTTAACATCCAGAGACTCATCAATCACCTGTCAACACAGACGGGGGGGGGGTCCACGTTACACCACGACCTGTGTGTGTGTGTCTGTGTGTGTGCTTCAAACAGAGATACAGACAGCAAGGAGAGCGGCAGGAAGGGGGGAGGCAGTCATAGACAGCAGACGTTCTTTCAGCGCAGCGAGCATCTCGTTACCGAGAGCTCCGATCGGAGGAACTCGCGCTCCGAGCGGAGGAACTCGCGCTCCGAGCGGAGGAACTCGCGCTCCGAGCGGAGGAACTCGCGCTCCGAGCGGAGGAACTCGCGCTCCGATCGGAGGAACTCGCGCTCCGATCGGAGGAACTCGCGCTCCGATCGGAGGAACTCGCGCTCCGATCGGAGGAACTCGCGCTCCGATCGGAGGAACTCGCGCTCCGATCGGAGGAACTCGCGCTCCGATCGGAGGAACTCGCGCTCCGATCGGAGGAACTCGCGCTCCGATCGGAGGAACTCGCGCTCCGATCGGAGGAACTCGCGCTCCGATCGGAGGAACTCGCGCTCCGATCGGAGGAACTCGAGTTCCGATCGGAGGACTCGAGTTCCGATCGGAGGACTCGAGTTCCGATCGGAGGAACTCAAGCTCCGATCGGAGGACTCGAGTTCCGATCGGAGGACTCAAGTTCCGATCGGAGGACTCGAGTTCCGATCGGAGGAACTCAAGCTCCGATCGGAGGACTCGAGTTCCGATCGGAGGACTCGAGTTCCGATCAGAGGACTCAAGTTCCGATCGGAGGACTCGAGTTCCGATCGGAGGAACTCAAGCTCCGATCGGAGGAACTCAAGCTCCGATCGGAGGAACTCAAGCTCCAATCACAGCTCGAGTTCCTCCGATCGGAAGAACTCGAGCTCCTACCGGAGGAACTCAAGCACCGATCGGAGAAACTCGAGCTCCGACCTGAGGTACTCGAGCTGTGAGTGGAGGAACTCGAGCTGTGAGTGGAGGCGAGGGGTCCGGGAGGCACCAAGAAGCAAGAACAAAAAACAAAATGGCTGTTTGTAAAAACGGAGTGGTCCTCGTTCAGTTTCAGGCCCGGACGCTTTGTTAAGTTACTCATTTCTCTGTGTTTTACTTCGTTCTGTGTTTTTTGTTAACTCAAAGTAATTTCCAGTGATTTATTCCAGGCTTTACGTACTCATTTGCAGTTCTGGGGCAGGACAGGTCGTCAGATTCATCACATCCTGCTGGTTTTAGCTCACTGACACTGTTACGTCCACCACTGTCGCAGGATCCGTTAGTTTAGAAAACCAAAGTCAGAGTTTAGCTCAGACTGAAGCTAACAACAAAGCTATCCAAGCTAAATATCTTACAAGTAATTTTTGGTGTCGGTTACTTAAAGCAGTGGTCCGGTTTGGTCAACTTCAGGTTTAAAGTGAAGCATGACTCATCCCCGCCCAACCACTGGGTCAAATGTTTAAACCCAAACTTTGGATCATTAGCGCAGGGGTTTAGGACACCCATCTCCACGGTAAGTTAAAAACTGCAAAGTAGGGATAATAGTACAAGTAGTAGTAGTTTATTTTAGTATATACTG
>JBBPBX010038726.1:19868-30245 GCA_038048925.1 Garcialebias charrua
TCCACGTTCTTCTCTGCGATGGGAGGCGTATCGCTGCAAACACTCGGGTAGTATGGAGAAAACGCTTCGGGACGAATGAATCTTTGAAACGTTCACACGATGCAGACACGACCCCGGTGACCCAAAAACACTGATTCTGACACATATGACACAATCTGATCATATGTGGACATCAACCGGAGGGGGGTGGGGGTGGGACATGTTACCTGAGCAAACTCAGTTTGAGTGTTTTCACATTCATCGTATAAACTGAGCTCTCCTCCGACATGCACATACATTCACGAGAACATGCACCCATGCAGAAACGCTTTCAAACCGAACATAAACAAACAGAGGGGGATGGGGGGGTCCAAACGCAGCGTCTCCCCCTCCTTTCACCTCCTCCCCACTAACTGCAGTTCCCCAGAGAGCCCAGAGGGGGCGCCGCTGTACTCACCAGCTCATCATCATGCATAACGCTGACTCTCTCTGCACTGAAAACCACTTCTTTAACATCCAGAGACTCATCAATCACCTGTCAACACAGACGGGGGGGGGGTCCACGTTACACCACGACCTGTGTGTGTGTGTCTGTGTGTGTGCTTCAAACAGAGATACAGACAGCAAGGAGAGCGGCAGGAAGGGGGGAGGCAGTCATAGACAGCAGACGTTCTTTCAGCGCAGCGAGCATCTCGTTACCGAGAGCTCCGATCGGAGGAACTCGCGCTCCGAGCGGAGGAACTCGCGCTCCGAGCGGAGGAACTCGCGCTCCGATCGGAGGAACTCGCGCTCCGATCGGAGGAACTCGCGCTCCGATCGGAGGAACTCGCGCTCCGATCGGAGGAACTCGCGCTCCGATCGGAGGAACTCGCGCTCCGATCGGAGGAACTCGCGCTCCGATCGGAGGAACTCGGTCCGATCGGAGGAACTCGCGCTCCGATCGGAGGAACTCGCCGATCGGAGAACTCTCGCTCCGATCGGAGGAACTCGAGTTCCTTCGATCGGAGCGCAAGTTCCTCCGATCGGAGCGCAAGTTCCTCCGATCGGAGCGCAAGTTCCTCCGATCGGAGCGCGAGTTCCTCCGATCGGAGGTTAGGTCTGGTTCCGATCTGAGGAACTCAAGCTCCAATCACAGCTCGAGTTCCTCCGATCGGAAGAACTCGAGCTCCTACCGGAGGAACTCAAGCACCGATCGGAGAAACTCGAGCTCCGACCTGAGGTACTCGAGCTGTGAGTGGAGGCGAGGGGTCCGGGAGGCACCAAGAAGCAAGAACAAAAAACAAAATGGCTGTTTGTAAAAACGGAGTGGTCCTCGTTCAGTTTCAGGCCCGGACGCTTTGTTAAGTTACTCATTTCTCTGTGTTTTACTTCGTTCTGTGTTTTTTGTTAACTCAAAGTAATTTCCAGTGATTTATTCCAGGCTTTACGTACTCATTTGCAGTTCTGGGGCAGGACAGGTCGTCAGATTCATCACATCCTGCTGGTTTTAGCTCACTGACACTGTTACGTCCACCACTGTCGCAGGATCCGTTAGTTTAGAAAACCAAAGTCAGAGTTTAGCTCAGACTGAAGCTAACAACAAAGCTATCCAAGCTAAATATCTTACAAGTAATTTTTGGTGTCGGTTACTTAAAGCAGTGGTCCGGTTTGGTCAACTTCAGGTTTAAAGTGAAGCATGACTCATCCCCGCCCAACCACTGGGTCAAATGTTTAAACCCAAACTTTGGATCATTAGCGCAGGGGTTTAGGACACCCATCTCCACGGTAAGTTAAAAACTGCAAAGTAGGGATAATAGTACAAGTAGTAGTAGTTTATTTTAGTATATACTGTATATATAGTATATATATATACAGTATATATATATATATAAATATATATATATATATATACCGTAAAAATCGGCGTTTAACACGCTCCTGTGTATAACCCGCTTTGTCCAATTATTGTAAATAAATTGGAAAAATCCATAACTAACACGCTTCACCCTATAAGACGCATCTATTATGCGTCACCGCTACGCGACGCGTCAGAGCCTCATTTGCCCTGCTGAAAATGGCGGCCACAGAAGCGAGCGAGCACCGAAGGACTTTACAAGATTAGCACCGTAAAAACAATTATTTCTTTGCGAGAAAAAATATATTTCTTAGCTGACATTATAGCACAAGGGTTCCTGAGCTTAACCGTTCCGTAATCAATTCACAAAATGGTCAAATCTGCTTGATTATAAATTGTTTCGGTTTGACTTCTTCCAAAACAGTCTCGTGCGCTACTAAAATAAATTATAAAAAATTAAATTTGATCTCAAATGTCTTATACAGCTAACAGTTTGTAAATGACCACCAAATAATTACGCTCTGTAAGTTTCAAGAAAAACCGCAGTGTAGTTTATCTAACAACACAGCTAACAGTGGTTAGCTCCAGAGCAGGAGGCCGGGCAGCGACAGAGTCAGTCCGACCAGAGGAGGCTTTTTTCGGACACATGAGCTAGAAACGGTCTGGAAGTGTCCCCCTAGCGGACAAAAGTGGTACTGCACTATTTTTTGCCCAAAATGAAAAACGGCAATATCAGAGCCAAAAATGGGTCTAAAAATATGGGAAAAAATCCATAAATAACACGCTTCGGCGTATAACACGCAAGACATTCAAATGAGTAAAAAAACTGTGTGTTATACGCCGATGAGTGTCAGACAGGCCTCCTCTCTTCCCGATTTTAAATCACTTTTAAAAAGACACTTTTATACCTTGGCTTTTAACACGTGATCTTGTTCTTTTATGGCATTTTAATCCACCTGCAGTGAGACTGGTAGATGTATTTTTATTTTTGTATGCTGCTTTTTTTATTTTATTTATCGTTTTAGTTAGCTATCTTTTGTTTTACTGTACAGCCCTTTGGCTAAAGCCTGGAATACACTTGAGCGTACATGAAGTACGCCACTGTACGCGCGCATTTTGTGCGCATGCTTTCGCTGCTATAGCTTGGCTTTTATCAGCTTTCAAACGCTCGCGTGCTCGCTCCAGATCCTTGTTGTAATATGAGCAGCTGCGCATGGAGGGGACTCAACTGAGCTCGCTGATTGGTCACTTGCTGACACGCCTACTGAAATGATTGACAGCTTTCAGTCAGCTCATGAGCAGCTCGCTGAAGACCGCTGCGGTGTTCTGATGCGGTGTTTCTACTATATATGTTATAAAAAGTTATCTCAGAAATAAAAATAATAACAGGGAGCGCTTTTCCTGCAGCACACAGTCCACCAGGGAATATTTAAAACATCGCGCACCCAGGTAGGACCTGAATTCATTCATTTCAGTCATCGAGTGAACGGAGGAAGAAGCGGTTACTTGACTTTAGGCAAAAAAACAAAAGAAAAGGCCCGATCAGCGATAAAGAAGGGGAATTTATTTCATTTGTGTAACATACAAAACAGTCCGGCGCCGGGGAAGTTTATGGTCAGACACCGCGCAAGCGTCCGCGGTCGTAAAAAAAAAGCTTTGCGCGGACATGCCCTGAGGGGCTACGCTTTTGCCTTGACGTACGTACGTGGCATATAGGCGTATTGCTTGTACGCTCAGGTATATTTCAGGCTTAACCCTGCAGTTTTTAAAATGTGCTATATAAATAAAGCTGATTGTTTGATTGATTGATTTTTACGGTATATTTTTATAGACTTTATAAACCCTCCTCACACTCTTGCAATATTCTAAACTATGTTTCAAAACTTTAAACCAGGGGTGTCAAACATACGGCCCGCGGGGCGAATCCGGCCCGCCAGGGGTTTTAGTCGGCCCCAGGATAAATCTGAATTCTAAAAATTAAAAAAAGAATACCGGTAAACGTTATTTTCTTAAAAATCTGCAGTTCCTATGTTGTCCGCTAGAGGCACTGTGTTTTAGTTAGTTCAATCGCTTTACCCGTGTTTATACAGTACTGCAGTGCTGGGTAACGCTAATCCAAAAATTAGTTCCGCTATTTCTAAAGCACTTATTGATTTATTTAGGTCCGCAATTTCAAAAGCACTTATGTATTAGCAATGCTAGCGGACGCTAATGCTAACACGCTAACCACCATTTTGAAGAGGGCAAATGCGAAATACTTTTTTAAATCCAGCAGATTTGACCATTTGAACCGGTTAAGCTCAGAAAAACCTTGTGCTAAGAAATATATTTTTCTCAGCAAAGAAATAATTGTTTTTACCGTGTTTTCATGGAAAGTCCTTATCTTCTGTGGCCGTCGCGGCCGCCATTTTGAAGAGGGCAATTGGCGAAATACTTTTTAAAATCCAGACGCGTCGCGTAGGCCGCTGAGAAACATCCATAAGTTCACCCTCCATGTTAAAAACTCTTCGTCTGACTCTTCGAAAACAAGCAATAAGGCTGCAGAGTAACACACTGGCTGCTAACTGAGAGCGCTCGCTCTAGCAAAGAGACTGAGGGGACGCTTTTTTGTCACGGACCACATCCGGCGCTGACAGGATATGGTCTGTTAGCAGTCGTCCGGGCCTGTAAATAAGTTTTTTCGTTTTTACTGATAGATAATTAGTTATTAACGGTACTGCATTTTAAATAAAAATAGCGCAAATCCGCTTATGAATTATAAAAGTTAGTCAAACCGCTGTAACGCTGATTAATTGTTTACGTACGCTATAAGCGGATTAGCGCATTAGCGCTCCCTAGCGGTCTGGCGCCCACCTTTGCAGTACTGTATATGATATTTATGCCTTTACCCACTTTTTCTGTTGGAACGGACAGTCGGGCACCCTCATCAGCGGAATGTTCTTGTCAAAAAAGAGAAAAGTGTACACAGAGTGTCGGATTTTTCAAGAAAAATGGACTTCTTCCTATAAAACTGTTTGTTGACTAAATGTTTTAAAACATTGTTCAATCACTGTGATCAGTTTTTTAATGTGTTTTAAGTCTTAAATAAATGTTAAACTGAGTAAAAGTGTAAAAGGACAATTAATTTAATGTAAAGATTTTTATAATTTATTTCTTCTTTGCACTAATACAATGAAAAAAGTGGACTTACTGTTCGTTATGTAATTTTTAAATTAATTTACTGGTCTGGCCCACTTGAGATCAGATTAATCTGAATGCGGCCCCCATATCAAAATGAGTTTGACACCCCTGCTTTAAACGCTTTAAAAGAGCACAGCGTGTCATGAGCTCCCCTCTCTGCCACGCCCACTTCTCCTGCAATCACACTCTTCACCGCCCAGTCTCCCTCCTTCTGTGTAAATAAACTATTTACATTGTTTTAAATAAACAATCCTGTTTAAAAATTACACTATTTAAATTGTAGAGAAGCGCAGCAGGACAGCAAAGGGTTAACCCTTCATGCTGCCGCAGCACGGAGCAGAAATGTACGTCTTGATCAGTTAAGCCTGGTCTATACTTCTTGTCGCACGTCTTTTACCCCCCGTTGAGTGAACCCAGCGATGACGTAATTGCGTGTGTGTCAAGCTAGATTCATACTTGACGCGTCGCGCAGCGCGCGAGGGTGCGCGCTCCAAAAGTGACGCAATTTCACAGTCCCCGCCCCTGCGCGTTGGCCCCGCGCGTGGGATTAGCGCGTGCCGTGCACCTCTGAATTTTTGAAACTCCGCAAGCCTATGCGCGCGCGGTGGGCGCTACGATTTGATTGACAGGTCCACACCCGACAGCCTTCACCCTCTTCACGCCGGAGCCTGCAGCTGTTTGCGCCGCTGTGGTCGTGGAGACGGAGTCGCGACGCATGGAGGAATGTTTTGTGACACAAAATGTATTAAATTCTCCTTCGTTCCTGATCTGGAGTCGGACTTTTCTTTTGTTTTTTCGCCAAAAGTCACGTGATCGCTTTCTCCTCCGCTGACTCCATGCATTAAAACCGCAAATAAAGACAACAGTTCAGCACGCGAGCGGAAAGCTATTTGTTTTTGTTGTGTGACGTCAAACAGTTCTTCTTCTACGGTAGATTTCTTCTTCTACACCTTTCTTGCAACATATGCACAGGTTTTAGAGGGTACTGCCTCCTGCTGGTCCGTAAAAGAACAGCACTTTGCCATGCGCCGCCGTGGGACAACTATAAACACAGAGGCGACACTGTAAACGCATTTCGCCGCACGGCACAGTGCACGCGCAGCGCGCGCGCTCCAGCCTGCGGACCAAAGCGCAAGTCTAACTCAGCCTTCACCGACCGCATTGAGTGTTTATACTTCTAAAAGACGTGGGGATAATCACTCCCTCTTCCCTCCCACTGCATACGTCAAGCGCACTCCCACTGCATGTTTTATCAGGACAAACAGATTTAATATAATGATAGGGTCCATTACCTCGATTTGTGAGTCAGTTATCATGGGCATAGCCAGGATTTTATGAGGGGCGGATTGTTTAAAGGAAACGTGGACCTTAAAGCCCCACTGACATGATTTTTTAATTTTTCATAAAATTGCTCAAAATATATATCTTTTATCATTTAAATATCCATAACGAACACCATGTTTAAGCATAAGGGTGTACATATGTGCTCTTGGCACCAGGACACCCTAGGTCGCAGTTCGATGATCGACTTTGTTGTCGTCTCATCTGATCTGCGGCCGCATGTCTTGGACACTCGGGTGAGGAGAGGGGCGGAGCTGTCAACTGACCACTACCTGGTGGTGAGTTGGCTCCGATGGTGGGGGAGGATGCCGGTCAGACCTGGCAGACCCAAACGTATTGTGAGGGTCTGCTGGGAACGTCTGGCAGAGTCTCCCGTAAGACGGAGCTTTAACTCCCACCTCCGGGAGAGCTTTGAACACGTTCCAAGGGAGGCGGGGGACATGGAGTCCGAGTGGGCCGTGTTCCGCGCCTCTATTGTCGAGGCAGCTTATCGGAGCTGTGGCCGCAAGGTTGTTGGTGCCTGTCGTGGTGGCAACCCTCGAACCCGGTGGTGGACACCGGCAGTGAGGGATGCTGTCAGGCTGAAGAAGGAGTCCTATTGGGCCTTTTTGGCTTGTGGGACCCCGGAAGCAGCTGATAGGTACCGGCAGTCCAAGCGGCATGCGGCTCGGGTGGTTGCTGAGGCAAAAACTCGGGCGTGGGAGGAGTTCGGAGAGGCCATGGAGAATGACTTCCGTACGGCTTCGAGGCGATTCTGGTCCACCATCCGGCGTCTCAGGGGGGGAAAGAGGTACGAGACCAACACCATTTATGGTGGAGGTGGCGTGCTGCTGACCTCAACTCGGGATGTTGTGAGTCGGTGGGCGGAATACTTCGAAGACCTCCTCAATCCTACTGGCACGTCTTCCACTGAGGAAGCAGAGCGAAAAAGCTCTGCGGTGGCAAGGCTCCGGGGGTGGATGAGATTCGCCCGGAGTTCCTTAGGGCTCTGGATGTTGTAGGGTTGTGTTGGCTTACGCGACTCTGCAATATCGCGTGGACATCGGGGGCAGTTCCCTTGGATTGGCAGACTGGGGTGGTGGTTCCCCTATTTAAAAAGGGGGACCGTAGGGTGTGTTCCAACTATAGGGGGATCACACTCTTAAGCCTCCCTGGTAAGGTCTATTCAGGGGTTCTGGAGAGGAGGGTCCGTCGGATAGTCGAACCTCGGATTCAGGAGGAGCAGTGTGGTTTTCGTCCTGGTCGTGGAACACTGGACCAGCTCTACACCCTCAGCAGGGTCCTGGAGGGTGCGTGGGAGTTTGCCCAACCAGTTTACATGTGCTTTGTGGACTTGGAGAAGGCATTCGACCGCGTCCCTCGGGGGGTTCTGTGGGGGGTACTCCGGGAGTATGGGGTACCAGGCCCTTTGATAAGGGCTGTTAGGTCCCTGTACGACCGGTGTCAGAGCTTGGTCCGCATTGCCGGCAGTAAGTCAGGCTCGTTTCCGGTGAGAGTTGGACTCCGCCAAGGTTGCCCTTTGTCACCGATTCTGTTCATAACTTTTATGGACAGAATTTCTAGGCGCAGCCAAGGTGTTGAGAGGATCCGTTTTGGTGACCTTAGAATCGCTTCTCTGTTTTTTGCAGATGATGTGGTCCTACTGGCTTCATCAGTTCGTGATTTACAACTTTCACTGGAGCGGTTTGCAGCCGAGTGTGATGCGGCCGGGATGAGGATCAGTTCCTCCAAATCCGAGGCCATGGTCTTGAGCCGGAAAAGGGTAGCATGCCCTCTCCGGGTCGGGGAGGAGGTCCTGCCCCAAGTGGAGGAGTTTAAGTATCTCGGGATCTTGTTCACGAATGAGGGAAAACTGGAGCGTGAGATCGATAGGCGGATAGGTGCAGCGTCCGCAGTGAAGCGGGCGCTGTACCGGTCTGTCGTGGTGAAGAGAGAGCTGAGTCAAAAGGCAAAGCTCTCAATTTACCGATCGATCTACGTTCCCACCCTCATCTATGGTCATGAGCTTTGGGTTATGACCGAAAGAACAAGATCTCGGATACAAGCGGCTGAAATGAGTTTTCTCCGCAGGGTGGCTGGACTCTCCCTTAGAGATAGGGTGAGAAGCTCAGTCATCCGGGAGGGACTCGGAGTAGAGCCGCTGCTTCTCCACATCGAGAGGAGCCAGTTGAGGTGGCTCGGGCATCTGGTTAGGATGCCTCCTGGACGCCTCCCTGGTGAGGTGTTCCGGGCATGTCCCACCGGGAGGAGACCCAGAGGAAGACCCAGGACACGCTGGAGGGACTATGTTTCTCGGCTGGCCTGGGAACGCCTTGGGATTCCCCCGGAGGAGCTGCTCCAAGTGGCTGGGGAGAGGGAAGTCTGGGCCTCCCTACTTAGGCTGCTACCCCCGCGACCCGACCCCGGATAAGCGGAAGATGGTGTAGTGGTTAAGGCGTTTGACTTGGGACCCGAAGGACGCGGGTTCGCGTCCCGGCCACTACACATCTTGGGGTGTCTATGAGTGCACACCTATTTCTCCAGCTCCCCGAGCGCCTTCTATGGCTGCTCACTGCACCGCCTGGTAGGTGGTTGGGTTAAATGCAGAGACGAATTTCGTCTGTGTATGGGAAACATACGCAGATGACAAGATTAGACAATTATTATTATTATTATAAGAAGATGGATGGATGGATGGATGGATGGATGGATGGATCATTTAAATATGTTCATTTTTGCAAACAAAATGATAAATCACTTTAATTTTGCTTTAAAAGTGATTTTGAACTTCAAGCCGTGTTTAATCATGGGAAATCCGATTACACACGAACGCACCATCTGTGACGTAACACCGGGCAGAGCTCTGGGCTTGTCACAGTGCGCGGGTAAGAGCAGCTCCACATGAAGGTAAGTCTGATACAGCATCAGACCTAAATTAGATCCTGTTGTTTCTTGTTCCATCACCCAAACTATTTTCTGCTTCCCAAAATGAAGACAAATAGCTCAAATCTTCACATAGATTGATAAATTCATCGGGTTTTAAATTGTCCGCTATTAAAGAGACCAGAGCCCTCTGCCCAGCACTACGTCACAGATGGTGCGTTCGTGTGTAATCGGATTTCCCATGATTAAACACGGCTTGAAGTTCAAAATCACTTTTAAAGCAAAATTAAAGTGATTTATCATTTTGTTTGCAAAAACGAACATATTTAAATGATAAAATATATATATTTTGAGCAATTTTATTAATAGTAAAAAAAATCACGTCAGTGGACCTTTAAAATTGCAACACGCCTCGGTGGCTCACTGGAAACGCGTAGGTTTACCGCTCCAAAGCTTTTCTCGACTCGGGTTTTAATCTCACCTGGTTGAACGTATTTTACGTTTGTCTTTTATTGGATAAAAAAAAAAGGAGTTTGTGTTAACCACAGGTATATTAACTCCTTTTTTTTTTAAATCCAATAAAAGACAAACGTAAAATAAGTTCAACACACCTGATTTGAATCACGGGGTGAGGAACAGGTGGACATAAAGAGCTGATTCAACCATTTAATCAGACGTGTTGGAGCAGGCAGGTAAAACGTGCAGGACGGTGGCCCTGAAGGACCAGAACTCTTCTAAAACCAGAGACCAGGACGCAGGTTTTGTTCAATGCTGTTTTAACTTTGCTCTTTTGCTCATTTAACCTTGAAGGAATGCCTATCGCCCGCCGTCCTTCATGACAGAGTTTGAGATGGAATTGTAAACGCTTTGGTCGAACCTTGAAAATAACGTCATGTCGCTCAGACCACGTGTTGTGGATGACTCTCAGCTACTGCCACGACAGAATCTGTAAAAACTGCCTGGATTATAGACAGTTGAGAGTTTTCTAAGGTTAATTGTCTCTGGAGGCCATCTTGAATCAGACGGGTTCACCCGGAGATTATTTCCTGAAAGTTTCATTAAAATCCACCCCTGCGGTTCTTGAGATGTTTTGCTAACAGACCTACAGGGTTGACTCTGTATAATTATTTAACAAAGATATTTCTCAGTCTGTTAGTGCTCAGAATATGTTTTGAGGATCA
>JBBPBX010038727.1:0-30245 GCA_038048925.1 Garcialebias charrua
ACATACATATACAGAATACATTTATAACATTTTCTTAGTCCACTTAACTTTTCAAACCACTAACAGCTCCCGTCAATCAAATCAAACTTTATAGTTTAATTTGAGCTTAAACAAGACAGTGTTAGGGATTTGTAAACACCTTCATCCTCTATCAGACAGCTTGTCGTGTCTTGTCTAAAAATTACTCGTATTGGTCTTTAACAAAGTAAATTTCAAACTAGAGTCAATGTGATTTTCGAGAGTCACACAACACTCATATATTGTTGATATTTCTGGCAGGATGCGCTCATCACATCAGAAATGTTGAAATTTTAAACAAATGCCAGCAATATTGTGGACTTCAGAAGGAACAAACACACCCATGCCCCACTGATAATAGGTGGGTCTGCAGTGGAAGTGGTCTCCAGCTACAAATACTTGGGTGTACACATGAATGATAACCTCAGCTGGAGCAACAACACCACCAGCCTGATCAAGAAAGGTCATCAGAGACTCTACTTCCTCAGACGGCTGAGACGAGCTGGTCTGAGCAGCCCAGTTCTCACCTCCTTCTACAGGTGTGCAGTGGAGAGCATCCTGTGCTCCAGCATCAACGTGTGGCATGGAGGCTGCACAGTTGAAGAGAGGAAAGCTCTGCAGAGAGTGGTGAAGGCTGCACAGAAGTCTGTTGGAGTCAGTCTCCCCACCATCACAGACATTTACACCTCCAGATGCAGGAAAAGAGCCACCTGCATCATGAAAGACCTCACTCATCCAGCACACTCACTCTTTGCCCCACTCCCCTCAGGACGGAGGTTGAGGAGCATCAAGTGTAGAACCACTAGACTGAGGAACAGCTTCTACCCTGAGGCTGTTAGACTCATGAATAAATAAAAATAAAATTAAAATAAACACTGCAAAATATCACATCATGCTGATGCTGATCTGTTTTCTTGTTGCTGTGTTCATCTGTGTTCATCTGTGACCATCTGCTCATACAAACTCATGTTCGTGCTGCTGTTTATTCCCACTATATTAGGCTTAGTGTATTACTAGTTGATGTTTTTCTTAGTTAGTTCTCGATGTTATTACTGTTTTTCTCTTTCATTTGTTGTTGGATGTAACTGGGACCTCGTGTACATAATCTCGTTTTCATCTCATGTACCACATGCGGTGCAAATGACAATAAAGACTCTCTGACTCTCTGACTCTGACTCAATAGATATTTAACGATAAATATATCTTATAACAAACAAGGTCAGACAAGCGTCCTGAGTAAAAGTTTCCTCATCTATGGCTGAGTGGTTAGAGCAGAATGGGAGAGTTGAGGGTTCAATTCCACCAGTCACATGCCGAAGTGTCCCTGCGATATATCAAATTGCTATATGAATGTTATCTAATGCACTGGTTAGTCTTTATAGAGTACTGAATGGGTAAATGAGGGCACAGCTTATAGTGTAAAGATCTTTGAGTATCTTGATAAGATGAAAGGCGATATTTGATTTATTTATTTATTTATTTTATAAAAACACACAACAATAATACATACAGTAGAAGAAAATAAAAACAGACATATAAAATGAAAGGCGGCAGAAGAAGAAATTTTTTTATTTTTTCTGCCCCTTAAACTCCAATAAAAATTTCATATAACCAACTCATATAATTTCCATAAGTTTCAACCATCAATAAACTCTTCATACAACCAACTCACTTGATTTCCAAGAAAAGAACAACTAAATTTTTAATTTTTAATTTTATATTATATATTTTATACCTTCTGCATCACATACAACATTTAAATTCCAACACATTTAAATGTATAATTTTAACCGATTAAACTTAATCAGTCTTTTGAAAGCAGCCATTGAATCAGTCACTTTAATGTCTGATTCCAATTCATTCCATAACCCTATTCCTCTAATTAAGGTAGATCTTCCCCGTGAACTAGTCCTAAAATATGGCTTAACAAAAAGATTCATCCCTTTAAGATTATAACTACTCGTTCTAACAAAATATTTTTGAATATTTGAAGGAAGTGCATTATTTTGTGCTTTGTACAAAACTAACAAAGAAAATATTGTAATCAACTAAATCATAAAACTTCAGCAGTTTCATTTGATAAAACAAAATGCTTGATGGATGATGGAAATTCTTCCTGGTGATAATTCTAATAACTCTCTTCTGTAATATAAAAATAGGCATTGTAACTGATTTACACTGATATATGTAGTCCATTGAAACAACTTTTTATTTTTATTTTTTAATCTGTCGTCATGCGTTGTCCATCTTGAGGAATAACACTGCTACCAACAATGGCTGACATTTAAAACAAGGCCGTATCTTTTTGATAAAGGATAACACCCAACGTTGAACTCATGTCTGCAGGTGCACTCTGCCCCTCCCACTCTAAAATTAGGGGCGGGGCTTGTGCTCACATCTTTTCTGTGAGTCTGCTCCTTTAGGTTTTGCAGGTGCACGCGCCGGCTGGAAGTGAGTACAAGACGAGGGAACACCCAGCTCGGTGCGTCTTCTGCCTTGCGCCGGTACGTAAATGGTGCAGACCAATCCAACCTGCGCGTGTGGGCGTGTACCGATACTCCCAAGATGACAAATATTCCTCTCCGGCGGCCGTTGCCTCGTACGGAGACAGGAGAGCCATGGGGAAGACAGGTGGAAGAGTAGACTTTGAATGGGTCTACACGGACCAGCCGCACACCTCGAGAAGAAAAGAAATTCTGGGTGAGAGAAACTCTCTGGTCATAACGTGCGGGACTCTGCGGTAACTTTTCGTTGGCGTGAAGTTTGAGGTTGGAGACGCATTCAAGTCAGTCGGTATATTATGAACCCACATCCGGTTAAACCAGTTTACCTGCTTTTCTCTAACGGGCAAGCAGTCCACAGTGGATGCATAAAAAAAAATGTCTTTTTATTTTATTTTATTTTTGTCTTTAAGAGTTAAAAGAGTTAAAAGTGGCCTAGTCTACAATTTAAATACAACTAGAAATCATTTTAAGCTCTTTATAAACGTATAATTAAGCATGTCTGTTATTGATTTATAGCTAATATCAGCCATCTGACAAAATAACAGATTATATTAATTTAATCTGGATATGGGTTTCTTTTGACTTTGATATTATTTTTAGAACGGTTGTGGCATTTTTCAGGCCTTCTCACATGCCACTCCTGACTGTAACCTGTATTTACATTTTGTGACGTTTTGTTTAGAAAAAAACACTAGTAATCTTTTCTTAGAAAGAGGTGAGAAGATCTCCTCCAACAGAAGCTATGCCAAAGTGGAGATTTGTAGATAAGAAAAGAATGGTGTCATTCAAGCTCTGCTTTTTTATGACATAACCTACAAGAAATGCCTTTTTTTGTTTTTGTTTTTTAGACAATAATTACTGTATTGGCAGATGTAGAGGACTTTGAATACCATATTTTCTGCCCTATAAGTCGCACCGCCCTATAAGTTGCACCAGTCCAATTATGCCCAATAAAGTGAAAAAATCCATATACAGTATAAGTCGCACCGCCCTATAAGTCGCACCTCACGTCACAAAACGATCACGCGCCGCAACAACAGACCTGCAGTGCAGCAAACAGACCTGCATCTCTTTGATCTTTAAAGATAAACACATAAAAAATATATTTTTGTTAGCTGACATTACAGTAAAAGTGTGTCTCAGTTTAACTTTTCTTGATAAATGCACTTTGACGGTTAAAAACGACCTAAATTAAGTGGCACCATTTTTTGACCAAAGTGAAAAAACAGAAAAATCCATATATAAGTCGCACCGGCCTATACGTCGCAGGGCTTGGAAATGTAGGCAAAAAGGTGCGACTTATAGGCCGGAATTTACGGTATTTATGTCTAAACTTGACACAGTTAAACGATTTGTTGTGTAATTGGATTTTGCATTAAAAAAAGAAAAGTTTAAATCATCAAGGTGGCGACCTTCTCATGTATATTTGATCCCGGCTTTGTTCACCTGTTGCACGGCTGCTCAGGCGTGGAGAAAAACAGAAAGCATCTCATGGGTGATGTGTTTATTCACACCTCTGAGTCATTAAATATTAAAAAGCGTTTTTGATTATGCTCCGTTTTCCCCATGGGGATAGGTCAAAAATAACATCAGAGATTCCTCGTTCTGCCATGAAGGATATTTTGATTTAAAAGTGCATATTCAAACCGACTGGCATGCCGTGTGACTGTACGCCATAATCTTTATATACACGTTCAAAGGACAGCACCAAATTTGCTAAGACTGTAGCTGGTGATGTCACATCACATGGCAATAAATCAATGTGACACATGGTGGCTCAACATTACTTCAGGACAATCCTATTAAAGCACCAATAATTTTCCAGCTGAAACCTGAATATGAGACCTTATTAATAATTTAACCGATAGATCAATTAAATGTTTTCTATCTGAAACAATGAGGTTGAAATCCATTAACAGCTGCACCATGTGTGTTTCCCACAGCACCATTAGGCAGCTCAAACATCCTTTTTATGAGGTCTGGTTATTGATTAAAGTTTATGCCCCTGTAGGTAGGCTAAGACAACACTTTTAACTTTTAAAAGTATTAACTGCAAGTGTCACATTAGATGAATTTATGTCAAGTAATAGAGAGTATATTAAAATCTCGGTTATGTGGAGCCTAATTTTGACAGATTATCATTTTTTAAAAGTAGAGGAGCACCAGAAAGCTGTTTTTTTTGCTAAACATTAATCAAAAAACGAGGGTTTGGCTCATAAAGCAGAGGCATTAAAATGGCAGAAAAGTCATTCAATGTGCCCCTAAGGGCCTTTTAACTTTCAGTTATCGTAAGGTAAGCTAAATTTGTGTACATGCATTAAACAGGGTAAGCTGTAAACAAAATGGCAGGTCATATTTGCATGCGACTTCACCAGATGGTGTACAGCAGCCTCTTGATTTATGAGGTGTGCTCCTGTTTGCTGCAATTCTCTGATGAATTCTACCTCTGACTTACTCGTACCGCTTTTCTGCGTTTCATTGTAATGTCTATGAGGTGTGGTCTGTATAACAAATCTGAACTTGCATGTCCTAATGAGTAGATTATATCACATGAAGCAGTCTTAGCTGGTCTCCGGTAATTCGCAGCGTATCGTTTTGTCTCCAGCAAAACAACACCTCTTCCAATTAAACTTGATCTTTGTTAGCTGGTTTTTCCCATGAGAAGGGAAAGTACCTTAAACATATCCCACATCTCAACCCGTTGAAATAAGCAGTAAATTGTGGACGTCTACCTCCTGCTGTTAAGACAAATACGGTATATGATTCTATTAAGACTTAGAATAATTAACTCGTGTGGTTTTAATTTATGCCTGTTAAGTGTTCCTATGCCACTTAATATTTTTTCGTCTGCTGTTTTTCCTGTTTATCAGCCAAATATCCAGAGATCAAGACTCTGATGGGTCCAGACCCCCAGCTGAAGTGGGTGGTGTCCGGCATGGTCCTAACTCAACTTCTCGCCTGCTACCTCGTCCGCAATCTTTCTTGGAAGTGGGTCTTCTTCTGGGCCTACGCCTTCGGAGGCTGCATTAACCACTCCCTGACTCTGGCCATTCACGACATCTCCCACAATGTGGCCTTTGGGAACGGGCGGGCAAAGCTGAACCGCTGGTTTGCCATGTGGGCCAACTTGCCCATTGGGGTGCCCTACTCCGCCTCCTTCAAGAAGTACCACATCGACCACCATCGGTATCTGGGTGGTGACCAGCTGGATGTTGACATCCCAACAGACCTTGAGGGATGGTTCTTCTGCACCCCTGCTAGGAAGGTCCTATGGCTTTTCCTCCAACCTCTCTTTTATGCCATACGACCATTGGTGGTCAATCCAAAACCAGTGGGTCTGCTGGAAATCCAGAATACATTAGTTCAGCTCGCAGCAGATGCAGTTATCTTCTATTTCTGGGGGGTGAAGCCCGTTGTTTACCTGATTGCTGGATCTATATTGGGCATGGGACTGCACCCCATCTCTGGACATTTCATATCAGAACACTACATGTTTCTGAAGGGATACGAGACGTATTCATACTATGGACCACTCAACTGGATCACCTTCAACGTAGGGTATCACATGGAGCACCATGACTTCCCCAGCATACCAGGCAGTAAACTACCTCAGGTGTGTCCCAGATGTATATTTGAATAATTTTTACCCCATGATTGTTATGAGCCGATTGGTGGAAAATAGCAGTGTCATCGAGAGCAAGGCTTGGCTGATAAGGTGTCAGTAATTACACAAAACAAGAATTTGCAAACATTAATAATCACTTTTTATCAACTACTGTACTGTATTTATCATAATAAATAGCGGTCTTTGTAACTGATTACCTCACATTTATATTGAAGTTCTGTTTAGTGTGTTAGTGAAGACTTACTGTTCATAGATACCAGCATGATTGTTCTAGAAAAACAAAGTCTTGCTACATTATACAGGTCCTTCTAAAAAATTAGCATATTGTGATAATGGTCATTATTTTCCATAATGTAATGATAAAAATGAAACTTTCATATATTTTAGATTCATTGCACACCAACTGAAATATTTCAGGTCTTTTATTGTTTTAATACTGATGATTTTGGCATACAGCTCATGAAAACCCAAAATTCCTGTCTCAAAAAATTAGCATATCATGAAAAGGTTCTCTAAACGAGCTATTAACCTAATCATCTGAATCAACGAATTAACTCTAAACACCTGCAAAAGATTCCTGAGGCTTTTAAAAACTCCCAGCCTGGTTCATTACTCAAAACCACAATCATGGGTAAGACTGCCGACCTGACTGCTGTCCAGAAGGCCATCATTGACACCCTCAAGCAAGAGGGTAAGACACAGAAATAAATTTCTGAACGAATAGGCTGTTCCCAGAGTGCTGTATCAAGGCACCTCAGTGGGAAGTCTGTGGGAAGGGAAAAGTGTGGCAGAAAACGCTGCACAACGAGAAGAGGTGACCGGACCCTGAGGAAGATTGTGGAGAAGGGCCGATTCCAGAGCCACCGTGCACAGGCGTGTGCAGGAAATGGGCTACAGGTGCCGCATTCCCCAGGTCAAGCCACTTTTGAACCAGAAACAGCGGCAGAAGCGCCTGACCTGGGCTACAGAGAAGCAGCACTGGACTGTTGCTCAGTGGTCCAAAGTACTTTTTTCGGATGAAAGCAAAGTTTGCATGTCATTCGGAAATCAAGGTGCCAGAGTCTGGAGGAAGACTGGGGAGAAGGAAATGCCAAAATGCCAGAAGTCCAGTGTCAAGTACCCACAGTCAGTGATGGTCTGGGGTGCCATGTCAGCTGCTGGTGTTGGTCCACTGTGTTTTATCAAGGGCAGGGTCAATGCAGCTAGCTATCAGGAGATTTTGGAGCACTTCATGCTTCCATCTGCTGAAAAGCTTTATGGAGATGAAGATTTCATTTTTCAGCACGACCTGGCACCTGCTCACAGTGCCAAAACCACTGGTAAATGGTTTACTGACCATGGTATTACTGTGCTCAATTGGCCTGCCAACTCTCCTGACCTGAACCCCATAGAGAATCTGTGGGATATTGTGAAGAGAAAGTTGAGAGACGCAAGACCCAACACTCTGGATGAGCTTAAGGCCGCTATCGAAGCATCCTGGGCCTCCATAACACCTCAGCAGTGCCACAGGCTGATTGCCTCCATGCCACGCCGCATTGAAGCAGTCATTTCTGCAAAAGGATTCCCGACCAAGTATTGAGTGCATAACTGAACATAATTACTTTTTTTGTATTAAAAACACTTTTCTTTTATTGGTCGGATGAAATGTGCTAATTTTTTGAGACAGGAATTTTGGGTTTTCATGAGCTGTATGCCAAAATCATCAGTATTAAAACAATAAAAGACCTGAAATATTTCAGTTGGTGTGCAATGAATCTAAAATATATGAGAGTTTCATTTTTATCATTACATTATGGAAAATATTGACCTTTATCACAATATGCAATTTTTTTGAGAATGACCTGTACTCCTCTTCTCTGACAGTTTACATTTGGAATTTAAATCGCATGTATTCATAAGTTTTAAACATTTGTGGTTGTTTTACTAACGCCGCCTCTTTGTGCCTTCCTGTCCTGCAGGTCAAAAAGATTGCAGCAGAGTATTACGACTCCCTGCCTCAGCACAACTCCTGGGCTCGAGTGCTCTGGGACTTTGTGTTTGACGACAGCATCGGTCTGTATTCTCGAGTCAAACGGGAGTGCAAGCTAAGCAAGCAGGAATAAATCTGAGGTCAGAAAAGTGAGTTCCACTTGTTGAAAATCATCTAACTATAGATAAATGTCTCTAAACAAGCATTTATCTTAAAACAAGCATTTATCTCATGAGATGAATGCTTTTTTTTTTTTAAACCCCTCCTTCATGTTACACATTGTCACTGAGAGCAACCCCAACAAAATGTTCAACATTTAGCCACTGGTGTTCTCGTCTAACTTTGTGATTAATTAATATACTCATAGCTGCAAGTGCACTTAATTCCTGGAAGCACTAAGTGAATGATATCAAGCTTGATGGTTTTCTTCGTTTTTAGTCCAACTTGAAGAAATTTTGGGCCAGTTGCCACAATATTAGTGGTGGTGATGTTTGTTTTTAGCCAGAAGGCAATGAGAATAAAATGGTGGGGGGACAACATACCATTTCACCATCTGTAACCCGAGGACACGAGGTCACATACATTATCATAAAGCTTGAAAGAGGTTGTTTCCTCCTGTGAGTTCCTGCCTGTGAGCATTTGTCCGGCATAAGAAAAAAAAAAACTGAATATGAGGATCTAAAATAACGTTTTCCATTTATCACACAGAGCAGTGCTGAAGAGGAAAATGAGCATTGAAACTTATATTTCAGTAAGAAGAGCTTTTTTCTCTGTGACGCATCGTTCTGCTTGTTTGGAGTGCTGACCACAAAATAAAATCGGAACAATTCTTTTTTTTTTTTTTTTTGTCTAAAGCCATCACGCATCTATTTTTTCTAGTTACATTTTTATATGAATAAAATTGTCCATTATGTTTGTGTTGTGGATGCTCTGTTGATTTTTTTTTCAAGACTAGTTTATACAGTAATTTTTGAAATGCTGCACTGTTGATTTGCCTGATTTGCTCACATCTGAAGAAGCACTTTGTTACTGCTCCATTGTCTGAAACCATCAGTACCTGTTGTTGTTAATAATAATAATGTTGATGATAATAAAATCTAAGCTTTATCAGTGCTCGGTTTAACTACTTTGAGTGTAACTCAACGTTCAGAGGCCGGACAGAACTTAAAGCCCGCCAGCCAAAAATTCAGTAACAAAACAGACCAAACCAGGACCTCTCTGTGTTTCCTGTAGTGCCATTAGGCTGTGGCTTTTGAATTGTGTGTTCTGCTTGTAGCACAGTAGGTTGGGTCTCTGGCACATCTCACAAATGATCAATCAGACCAGAATGTAGAATAAATAAAAACTAGGAGCTCGTTTGTTCCAGGAGCCATTACTCCAGGTTCCTACACAATTTCCTCTTTGAAATGGCCACAAGTTTCCAGTCTCAAAGGTTTCAGAATGTTTTTATTGATGTTTTGAATCAAGTTGTGATTTAAAATGTCTGTAAATTCACAGTAAATGTACAGTTATCTGCTTTAATGTCAGACAGTTGTTTTTAGTTTAGTCTTCTGAGCAGGATTCAAGTAATCTCCAATACAGTACAAAATTATCTTGTTTAAGTTAAACTTTGTTCCTTTTTTTATAGTAAAATGAGAAAAGCCTTTGTAGGTTTTAGGGCTGGGTCGTCTTGTGACTGAAAAGATAAATGCATCTTTTGAACTCATGGTTAATGATTTCCAAGTATAATTCTTTGTGCTTAAGGTGCTACAGCTGGGAGTAACCTGCACCCAAAGACTTGTTTCTGGTGAATAAAAGCTTAAACTCAAAGCTTGATATTTTACATCAGTGTTTCCCAAAGTCTGACCCACAACAACTGTGGCTGACACCCACAATGTTATCAAAGATAATTATCATAAATCAATTAAATGAGTATACAGTATAATGATGGAAACGGCCCCAAAATATGTTAGACTAATTTTATCTATAACTTGTGATTTATCTAAAAGTCTGGGACAATGCAACGGCTGATATTTATCCAAATCCCTCCAGTAAAAAGGTTTTTAGCTCCCATCACAGATTAACCTTGAGTCTGAACCTTCCTCATGTAGGATTGCCACATTATTTTTATTTTTTCACACTAACTTGACATCTTGTGTAAAGAAAAGGGGACCTTCAAAGAAACAAACCACTCAAATAAATGTACCACCATTAAGATATATTTATTTTCAGTTGTTTGTTTTGAACCAAATGGAAAACAAATTCATAGAGACGGAGTTTTCATGCATACCGGTACTCGTGAGGTTCACAAAGCATAGGATGACTAATGGATAATACATTGTTCCATATGTGGGTAAAACCAGGTGGCACATTTACAAATATCAGCCTGTTTTCTGAATGATCCCCACAAATTTCCAAGGTGTTGAGAGGATCCGTTTTGGTGGCCTTAGAATCGCTTCTCTGTTTTTTGCAGATGATGTGGTCCTATTGGCTTCATCAGCTCGTGATCTACAGCTTTCACTGGAGCGGTTTGCAGCTGAATGTGATGCGGCCGGGATGAGGATCAGTTCCTCCAAATCCGAGGCCATGGTCTTGAGCCGGAAAAGGGTAGCGTGCCCTCTCCGGGTCGGGGAGGAGGTCCTGCCCCAAGTGGAGGAGTTTAAGTATCTCGGGATCTTGTTCACGAATGAGGGAAAACTGGAGCGTGAGATCGATAGGCGGATAGGTGCAGCGTCCGCAGTGAAGCGGGCGCTGTACCGGTCTGTCGTGGTGAAGAGAGAGCTGAGTCAAAAGGCAAAGCTCTCAATTTACCGATCGATCTACGTTCCCACCCTCATCTATGGTCATGAGCTTTGGGTTATGACCGAAAGAACAAGATCTCGGATACAAGCGGCTGAAATGAGTTTTCTCCGCAGGGTGGCTGGACTCTCCCTTAGAGATAGGGTGAGAAGCTCAGTCATCCGGGAGGGACTCGGAGTAGAGCCGCTGCTTCTCCACATCGAGAGGAGCCAGTTGAGGTGGCTCGGGCATCTGGTTAGGATGCCTCCTGGACGCCTCCCTGGTGAGGTGTTCCGGGCATGTCCCACCGGGAGGAGACCCAGAGGAAGACCCAGGATACGCTGGAGGGACTATGTTTCTCGGCTGGCCTGGGAACGCCTTGGGATTCCCCCAGAGGAGCTGCTCCAAGTGGCTGGGGAGAGGGAAGTCTGGGCCTCCCTACTTAGGCTGCTACCCCCGCGACCCGACCCCGGATAAGCGGAAGAAAATGGATGGATGGATGGACATTATCTGAACACATAGAGAGAAACGTGTGCCTCGGTCACACTTATGGAGCAGATTGCTTTATGTTTTATTTACTGGTGGAAAAGAGAGACATGAACTACCTTCATGTCCTCTCTAACTGCATCCATATATCTCCTCTTTCACCTTCCTTTTTGTTTTTCCTGGCAGCTGCATTTCTAACATCCTACTACCAATATACCCACTGTCCCTCCTCTGGACATGTCCAAACCATCTCACTCTGGCCTCCCTAACTTTATCTCCCAGTTCTAAAAAAGCTAAGTCTGGTCCTCAGGACATTCACAAAACAAAACAAAAAAGTAGAAATCTTTCGTCTGAAAGACTTCCTCAATCTGAGAAGCTGTATTCAGCTCAGTCTTATAAATAGCACCTTCTCATAGTGGATCAACCAGTTGGCTGATGACAGCCGAAACCAGCTGCTCACATGATCAAGGAGGACCATCAGCCCAATGATGGATCATTGGCACTCGAATTGTTGTTTGCTATTCACAGAGGGCTGAGTGGTACTAGAAATTACATCATTGTAAGAGGGTGACAGTTGAACCTGGAGGCCTCCACCTCTGTTTAATGGTGGACGGTTTCTTTTCACAAAGGTGGCCTCCTTTACTCCTCTCTCAAACCATCGTTCCTCTCTATGAAGGATGTGAACATCTTCATCCCTGAAAGAGTGACCGTGCTGGCCTGGAGATGAGTGTAGACCACAGAGTCCTGGCCTGATAATGTTGATCTTCTGTGCTGGGCCATCCTTTTGGCCTGTGGCTGTTTAGTTTCCCTGATATAAGACTGATCACAGCCCTCCTGACACTGAACAGCATACACAATATTACTCTGTTTGTGCCGGGGGACTGGATTTTAGATTTTTCTACCTGGATTATTGAACATGGGTATTATCTCCCAGTTGGTCAACATGTGCTGTACCTCTGATGATCTCATTTCTTATCTCCATCCTTGTCATTCCTAAGGAGAACCTCAACATCCTAATTTCCACTACCGGTACTTCCAGTTCTTTCTCCTGTCTTTTTGTCAATGCCATCTCCAGACCATACAATAGCTGGTCTCACAACTGTCTTGTACAGTTTTCCTTTGACCTTTGCTGACACCTTTTTGTCACAAATCGCTCCTGAAACTTTTTTCTATCCACTCCATGCTGCCTGGACTCTCTTGTTCACCTCTTTACCACACTCCATTTTCTTCGACAGTGGTCCCCAAGTACCGGTACTTGAAGTATTGCACCCAAGTACTTGGAAGTACTGCACCTTTGTGACCTCTGCTCCTTGTAGCCTCACTGTTCCACCAGACTCCTCTCATTCACACACATGTACTCTTACTTACTTTCATTACTCTTCTTTCAAGTGCATACCTCCACCTCTCCAAGTTCTCTTCCACCTGTTCCCTGTTCTCACCACAGATCACAATGTCATCTGCAAACATCATAGTCCAGGGGTATTCTTGCCTGACCTCATCTACAAACCTGATTCCAAAAAAGTTGGGACACTAAACAAATTGTGAATAAAAACTTAATGCAATGATGTGGAGGTGCCAACATATAATATTTTATTCAGAATAGAACACAAATCACAGATCAAATGTTTAAACTGAGAGAATGTATCATTTTAAGGGAAAAATATGTTGTTTCAAAATTTCATGGCATCAACAAATCCCCAAAAAGTTGGGACAAGTCCATTTTTACCACTGTCCCCCTTCTTCTTACAACACTCAACAGACGTCTGGGGACAGAGGAGACCAGTTTCTCAAGTTTAGAAATAGGAATGCTCTCCCATTCATGTCTAATACAGGCCTCTAACTGTTCAATCGTCTTGGGCCTTCTTTGTCGCACCTTCCTCTTTATGATGCACCAAATGTTCTCTATAGGTGAAAGATCTGGACTGCAGGCTGGACATTTCAGTACCGGATCCTTCTCCTACGTAGCCATGATGTTGTGATTGCTGCAGAATGTGGTCTGGCATTATCTTGTTGAAAAATGCAGGGTCTTCCCTGAAAGAGATGACGTCTAGATGGAGCATATGTTGTTCTAGAACCTGAACATAGTTCTCTGCATTAATGGTGCCTTTCCAGACATGCAAGCTGCCCATGCCACAAGCGCTCATGCAACCCCATACCATCAGTGATGCAGGCTTCTGAACGGAGCGTTGATAACAACTTGGGCTATCCTTGTCCTCTCTGGTCCGGATGACATGGCGTCCCAGTGTTCCATAAAGAACTTCAAATTGTGACTCATCTGACCACAGAACAGTCTTCCATTTTGCCACACTCCATTTTAAATGACCCCTGGCCCAGTGCAAACGTCTGAGCTTGTGGAGCTTGCTTAGAAATGGCTTCCTCTTTGCACTGTAGAGTTTCAGCTGGCAACGGTGGATTGTGTTCACTGACAATGCTTTCTGGAAGTATTCCTGAGCCCATTCTGTTATTTCCTTGACAGTGGCATTCCTGTTTGAGGTGCAGTGACTTTTAAGGGCCCGGAGATCACGAGCATCCAGTAGAGTTTTACGGCCTTGACCCTTACGCACAGCGATTGTTCCAGATTCTCTGAATCTTTTGATGATGTTATGCACGGTTGATGATAACTAAAAGTCTTTGCTATTTTATGCTGCACTATCTTTCTGCGCAACAATGGTGGAATTGGTGATCCTCTTACCATCTTGGCTTTTGAGAGACACTGACACTCTGAGAAGCTCTTTTTGTACCCAATCATGTTGTCAATTGATCTAATTAGTGTTAATTGGTCTTCCAGCTGTTCGTTAAAATTTCCTTTTTCCAGCCACTTATTGCTACTCGTCCCAACTTTTTGGGATTTGTTGACACTGTGAAATTTTGAATCAACATATTTTTCCTTTGAAATGTTACATTTACTCAGATTAAACTTTTGATCTGTCATCTATGTTCTATTACAAATATAATGTTGACATTTGCCATCTCCCCATCATTGAATTAAGTTTTTATTCACAATTTGTTTAGTGTCCCAACTTTTTTGGAATCCGGTTTGTATTAGTCGGTCCATCACCAGAGCAAACAAGAAGGGGCTCAGGTCCGATCCTCGATGCATTCCCACCTCCACCTTGAAGCTATCTGTCACTCCTACATCACATCTCACCACTGTCTTGCTGTCTTCATACATGTCCTGTACCACTCTAACATACTTTTCTGCCACTCCAGATTTCCTCATGCAATACCACACCTCCCTCGGCACCATGTCATGTTTTTTTCTTAATCCACTATGACACAATGGAGTTCTTTCTGACATTCTCTGTACTTCTCCATCGGCATCCTCAAAGCAAAGATGGTCTGTGGTGCTTTTTCCTGTCATGAAACCATACTGTTGCTCACAACAGTAACCTCTATCAGATCTTCGTGTGGCTCAACTTAACTCCCCTGTACAGTAGTTGCTATATCACCCTTGTTCTTAAAAATGGGAACCAGCACACTTCTTCTCCATTCCTCAGGCATTTTCTCAACATAAAATATGCCATTGAATATTTGTGGCCAAAACCTCACTGCCATGCCATCTCTACAAGACATTTACAAACATCTACTAATATGTCATCAGGTCCTATTGCCTTCCACCTTTTCATTCTTTTCAGAGATTTCTGGACTTCACCCTCATTAACCTTTCCCACTTCCTGGTCCACAGTTTCTATGGCCTCCACTATTTTTTCTCTTTCATTCTCTTCATTCATCTCCTCAAAATACTCCTTCCATCTTCTCGTTTCTTCACACTCTCCTCACTTGTTAGAGCATTATCATACCTAACGAGCCTAACCTGCTACACATCCTTTCCAGCCTGATCCTTCTGTCTTGCCAATCAGTACAAGTCCTTCTCTCCCTCTTTAGTGTCCAATCTCCCATACAACTCATCATACACCTTCTGCTTTGCCTTAGCTACCGTACTTCCCTCTTTGCTCTATGTCCCGTCTCCTTATATTCCTGTCTCCTCTCTTCAGTCCTCTCACTGTCATATTTCTTCTTGGCTAATCTCTTTCTTTGAATGGCGTCCTGCACTTCACTATTCCACCACCAGGTTTCCTTATCCATTCTCTGTCCAGATGACACACAAAGTACCTTCCTACCTGTCTCTCTAATTACTGTTGCCTTAGCTACTTCCCTCTTTGCTCTATGTCCCGTCTCCTTATATTCCTGTCTCCTCTCTTCAGGTCCTCTCAATGTCATATTTCTTCTTGGCTAATCTCTTTCTTTGAATTTTATTTATTTATTTATTTAAGTTGGGACAATGCATATTAATCAACATAACAGCAGTTAGCATCAATGTAAATATGCCGGAGTTAGCACAATAGCTAATTTTCATCCGTTGTCCTAAGGCAGGTAAGAATAAGAAACGTCCCATAAAACAAAAGAGCGGAGAAAAATACAAACATCACCTATATAGCACATAACACAACATAAAATTACAATAAAAATATGATGCCATAAGAAAATAGACAAAGTAATCTACACATGAGTGCACTTCTGATTAGTTTTCAGCCAAAGTTTCAGAGAATTTTTAAAGCTGGAGTAGGTGCCACAGTTCCTGATGGAAACTGGCAGTGTGTTCCATGACTGTGTGCCTCTGATGGACACCACCATTTGGCCAAATTTAGTCCTGCGCCGCTGCACATCACAATCTCCTCTGGTCAGTGCTCTTGTGTTTACTGTACTTGTTTTTTTACTTATAAAATATATTAAAGGAGGAGGAGCAAGTCCATTTAAAACTTTAAAAATCAGGCAAACGTCCATAAAAATCTGATAGCTATTAAAATCCAAAATTTTGTACTTATTTATGATGTTGCAGTAATGATACTGTATTGGCTTTTTGTCAAAAATTTTCAGTGTTTTCTTAAAAAGAGACTTTAGGGGCTTCATGACGATCTCTGAAGTGTGAGACCTGTAGTATAACAATAGGCTATATGGCAGAAGATCACGGCATGCATGTAAGCCTTTGCTGATTCTGTTGTCAGAGAAGGTCTTATATGTTTGAAGTTTGCCAGATTAAGTTTAATTATATATGAATGGCGTCCTGCACTTCACTATTCCACCACCAGGTTTCCTTATCATCCATTCTCTGTCCAGATGACACACCAAGTACCTTCCTACCTGTCTCTCTAATGACTGTTGCTGTAGTAGCCCAGTCACTTCGAAGCTCTTTCTTACCACCCAGAGCCTTTAACAGCTCGTCTCTGAATTTCTCACAACATTCTTCCTTCTTCAGCTTCAACTGTTTGATCTTCTTCTCTGATTTTACTCTTTTCCTCTTCTTCACAACAACAGTCATTCTACACACAACCATCTGATGCTGTCTGGTCACGCTCTCCCCTGCCACAACCTTACAGTCTCCAATCTATAGGGCGGCTGTGGTGTAGTGGTAATGGCAGTCGTCTCCCGATCGGAAAGTTGGTGGTTCGACTCCCGGGACCCGCACCATGTGTCGTTGTGTCCTTGGGCAAGACACTTAACCCTGAGTTGCTCCCGGTAGGACTGGAAAGCACCTTGCATGGTAGTCTGCCGCCACCGGTTTATGAATGTGTGTAGCATTCAATATATGTGTAGCACTTTGAGATTTTCAGTAATGAAAAGTGCGTTATAAATTGAATTAATTATTATTATTATTATAATCTCCCTCAGGTTTCCTCTTCTACACAGAATGTAGTCGACCTGCTTACTCCTTCCTCCACTCTTATAGGTCAATCTATGTTCCTCCCTCTTTTGGAAATAGGTATTGATTATAGCCATTTCCATTCTCTTGGCAAAATCCACCACCATCTGTCCTTACTGGTTTCTTTCCTTGACATCAAACCTACCATAACTTCCTCATCCCCTCGTGTTTCCTTCACCAACATGTCCATTCAGGTCTGCTCCGATCACCACTCTCTTCTCCCTGGGAGTACTCTATCACTTCATCCAGATCTTTCCAAAATATATATTTCTCCTCCACATCACATCCAACTTGTGGAGCATAACCACTGACAACATTTAGCATCAGACCTTCTACTTCTACCTTCAGACAGATCACCTATCTGAAACTCTTTTCACCACATTCTTTGCCAACTTCTCATTCAGGACCACTCCATTTCTCTTTCTATCCACAACATGGTAAAGCAGTTTAAACCCTTTTTTCATTCAACCTTTATTTAGTCAGGTAAATCTTATTGAGCCTCGAGGGCTCATTTACGAAAGCAACCTGCTACAAACTAAAGTAAACCCTGCTCCAATGCTGCCTTTTCACTTGGTCTCTTGGACACATAAAACATCTACCTTTCTTCTCTGCGTCATGTCAACCAGCTCGCTATCTTTACCTATCATTGTTCCCCCATTTAGAGCTACCACCCTCAGTCCTACATTCTTGACTTCTCTCTTCTCCTTCTGTCTGCTGACACATTTCCCTCCTCGTGATCTTTGACTAACAGTAGCACAATTTCCACCGGCGCCCTCTTTATCAACAGCACCGGTGGCTGTCGTTAGCCAGGGCATTGACAATATGGTTTCTTTCACTTTGATAAACTCGCATTATAGTTTTGGCAAAAGTGTTTTGTTGGATGCCTTTCCTGACACAACCCTTACCATTTATCCGGGCTTGGGACTGACACAAGAGATGCACTGGCTTGTGCTCTGGTTTATAGGTGGAGTTGTTGGTGTTTGGCTGGTGCATTCACACACACTACGTTGGATGAATGATTCATAAGTCATGAGAGTAAAGTGGTTTAACAAACAAACAAACAAAAAACATTCCCTAGAAAATGATTACAGTACATGTAATGAAATTCATAACAAATGATGTCCAACAACAACGATCTCAGAAAGCTTGAAGGAAAATTGATCAAGATCTCTTTAAAATTTACCAGAAAGTCTGGCTTTTTAAAGTACCGGTATGTAGAAAATCAGGATAACTCAAGATGTTTTCAGAGCATAACTGTAGGCACCTAAATGCATTATTTATTTGCAATTATGTTATGGTTGTATAAATACATCCTCATAGATTAAGAAAATGCATTTATCCAATTTTATTTAATCCTATAACTTTTCAATACTAACAACTCTGGTGGATCAAATGAAACTTTAGAGTTCAATCTGCCCTTAAGCAAACTGGATAAATAGCTAAATCAATCCGATAACTTAATCAAAGGACAGCATGTCATGTTTTCCCTAAAAATTACTCATCAGTGGACGGTAGAACTAAAGTTTTAAACACAACTAAAAATCAAAAAAACTTGTTTTTTAATTTGTAGATGTGTTTTAAACCTCAGGGCCACCATAATCTTTAAAGAAATTTCATATGGAGAGAGCCTGAGTTTTCTTTGTAAACAGGAAATCATTTGTAGAGAAGAAAAACCATTACAGTATTTACATTGTAGTTATAATGCAAACTAGAGTCAATGTGATTTTCGAGAGTCATGCAACACACATATTTTTTATATTTCTGGCAGGATGCGTTCATCACATCAGAAATGTTGACATTTTAAACAAATGCCAACAATAGATATTTAACGATAAACTTGTCTTATATCAAACAAGGTCAGACAAGTGCCCATGAGCAAAAGTTTCTACAGCTATGGCTGAGTAGCAGTCATACTCCATGTGGGAGACTTGGCGGTTTGATTCCACCAACAGTCACATGCTAGTGTCCCTGGGCACTGGGCAGTATTGAACCCCCCTTTGCCTCAGCTGTGTATCAGATTGGTATATGAATGTGATGTAATGCACTGATTAGTCATAGAGTGCTGTATGGGTAAACGAGGGCACAGATAGTGCAAAGAGCTTTGAGTATCTAAAAGGCGCTATATATGTAGTCCATAGAAACAACTTTTTATTTTTATTTTTTAATCTGTCATCATCTGTTGTCCATCTTTAGGAATAACACTGCTGCCAACAATCGCTGACATTTAAAACAAGGCCGTATCTTTTTGATAAAGGATAACACCCAACGTTGAACTCATGTCTGCAGGTGCACTCTGCCCCTCCCACTCTAAAATTAGGGGCGGGGCTTGTGCTCACATCTTCTCAGTGATTCTGCTCCTTTAGGTTTCACAGGTGCACGCGCCGGCTGGAAGTGAGTACAAGACGAGGGAACACCCAGCTCGGTGCGTCTTCTGCCTTGCGCCGGTACGTAAATGGTGCAGACCAATCCAACCTGCGCGTGTGGGCGTGTACCGATACTCCCAAGATGACAAATATTCCTCTCCGGCGGCCGTTGCTTCGTACGGAGACGGGAGAGCCATGGGGAAGACAGGTGGAAGAGTAGACTTCGAATGGGTCTACACGGACCAGCCGCACACCTCGAGAAGAAAAGAAATTCTGGGTGAGAGAAACTCATGCGGGACTCTGCGGTAACTTTTCGTTGGCGTGAAGTTTGAGGTTGGATCAGTGGCGATTTTAGCCTATTTTTTGGGAGTGGGTGATTCTTTTTTTGGGGCAACATTCATGTCCGCATGTTTCTCTTACCCTGATTTTTTTCTAAAATGTGCCAAATATTTACAACAAAGTATTTTAATTATACACTTAGATGTTTGCCATCATTCAAATATAAATGAAATGCATTTAAAATATTATTTTGTACTTTACACACCTTTTTGGTGACATAGATGGTCAATTTTATTGTGTCCGCAGTGCAGTGTAAAATATTTCCTCAATAAGTTTAAACAATAAAATTAAATTAAAAAAGAAATTTCTTCAATAATTTGATTGACTGGACTAAACCTTATTTTATTATGAAACTGAATCTGTTGAAACTATTTTTTTTATTTGATATTTTCTTGATATTATACATGTCCCAGTAGTAACTTTCCACCCTGTTAGAATGTTTCCTTTTTGCCCTCAAAAGACTACAATTCCATAAAAGCCATTTACAAGAAGAAGACATCAACTGGTTTTGGAGGGAATTCAACCATGGAAAACAAGTTAAGCTTCATCTGTCACTCTCTCCTTACTTTTTTTAATCTTAAATATATTAAACCTGTATGCGTCAACCTTAAAGTTCCACCCTGTTAAGATAAATTGTGGGAAATGTTTATTTGGTAGAATTTAAAAAACAACATATTAGATTTAGTCATTAAAGGTTTGCTATTCTGTTGAAGGTTAGCTAGCTAAATGTTGACCACATAAAGAGCTACAGCTAGATTAGCTAAAAAAATTCCACCCTGTTATGTTCCACCCTGTT
The DNA here is from genome assembly GCA_038048925.1 of Garcialebias charrua. Classification (NCBI taxonomy): domain Eukaryota; kingdom Metazoa; phylum Chordata; class Actinopteri; order Cyprinodontiformes; family Rivulidae; genus Garcialebias; species Garcialebias charrua. The sequence goes on from JBBPBX010038727.1 coordinate 20,559, forward strand.
AGGTTTATGAACCAAACAAGGTGTAACAAGGACCTAACAGGGTGGAAATTCAGGTAAAACGTAATCACATATACATGTAATTATTACTTTACCTGTAATTATTATTTTATCCAGCCCTGAGCTTGACCATTATTAATTTCTTATTGCTAAACATGTCAGTGATGTAACAAAATATTTAAAACTTAAAATATTACTCTTTTTATTTTCAAAAGTCCTGAAGCCAAAATGTTGCCACAAAAAAAGAATCACCCGGGTGCACAAGCCCCCCTAAATTTTAACTCGGCACTCACCAAAAAAAAAAGTATATATTTTTTATTTTGGTGGTTCTGGGTTTGAGTTATTGCATTTATGACCCATTGCAACAAAATAAACTATTAAAATGTATCAGATTGTAATAGTTTGTTTATTTACACAATAACTAGGTACCCCCTGAGCTGCTGGCTTTCAATAACTGTGCCCCCCTGAGCAGTTTAGTTGAATAGCTGTTTTAGAGGTTGGAATACAGTTTATTTAATTTCCAAAACCTAAACAGAGTTGGGAAAAAATGTAATAAAAGATGCATAAAGCTCTGTGGCTGACTTCACAAGCAGCTGAAAACAACAGTGTTAAACAGGAAGTACCGCATCTGTACAAAGGTAACTGCAGGTAAATCCTAAATTTTCTGTCGTAAGTATGCTTAATGGTAAAATTAAAGGCTAATGCTTAAAGCTAGTTGTGCTTTGTTTTGTATGTAGATATAGCTATGTTGCAACTTCTGGTTGTATAAGTTAATCTGTGTTATGATCAGTTGACACTAAACAGATTTTGTACAAAGTGTTTAGGTTGTGTAATGTAAAGCAAAGCACCACATCAGCATCATCTTAGCTAGCGCGTCTGTATTGCACACCGCAAGTACCTTAAACACTGATAGAAGAAAAGGCTTTAAAGATGTTTATCCCAAATGAACCACACACTCACAGCAGGTGAAGATTTATCCCTGGCACAATTTTAATTGCAAGGACAGATATTGTAACAGTTCACATCAATATGCCTGAAATGTATACACAACATGAAGCCTGGCCACAATTATCTGCAAAGTGCTGCATTGTCTCCTTGTTTTTTATATCCCTGTCAACTTGACATGGTTTCAGTGGGTGTCCTCGAAGCCACATTATCATCTCAACCTTCAGATAAAGCAGTAAATTATTGTGAAAGTCTGCTGTTAGGACGAATATATGATTTTCTTTAGACAGAATAATTAACTCGTGTGGTTTTAATTTATGCCTGTTAAGTGTTCCTGTGCCACTTGATATGTTTTCATCTCAGTTGTTTTTCCTGTTTATCAGCCAAATATCCAGAGATCAAGACTCTGATGGGTCCAGACCCCCAGCTGAAGTGGGTGGTGTCCGGCATGGTCCTAACTCAACTTTTCGCCTGCTACCTAGTTCGCAATCTTTCTTGGAAGTGGGTCTTCTTCTGGGCCTACACCTTCGGAGGCTTCATTAACCACTCCCTGACTCTGGCCATTCACGACATCTCTCACGATGTGGCCTTTGGGAACGGGCGGGCAAAGTTGAACCGCTGGTTTGCCATGTGGGCCAACTTGCCCATTGGGGTGCCCTACTCCGCCTCCTTCAAGAAGTACCACATCGACCACCATCGGTATCTGGGTAGTGACCAGCTGGATGCTGACATCCCAACAGACTTTGAGGGACGGTTCTTCTGCACCCCTGCTAGGAAGGTCCTATGGCTCTTCCTACTACCTCTCTTCTACACCATACGACCATTGGTGGTCAATCCAAAACCAGTGGGTCTGCTGGAAATCCAGAATACATTAGTTCAGCTCGCAGCAGATGCAGTTATCTTCTATTTCTGGGGGGTGAAGCCCGTTGTTTACCTCATTGCTGGATCTATATTGGGCTTGGGACTGCACCCCATGTCTGGACATTTCATATCAGAACACTACATGTTTCTGAAGGGATACGAGACGTATTCATACTATGGACCACTCAACTGGATCACCTTCAACGTAGGGTATCACATGGAGCACCATGACTTCCCCAGCATACCAGGCAGTAAACTACCTCAGGTGTGTCCCAGTGTCTGTCATAAACTGTTAGCCTATCAGGTAGATGTATACAGTATTTGTATAATTTTTACCCCAAGATTGTTATGAGCTTAATGGTGGAAAATACCAGTGTCATATAGAGCAAGGCTTGGCTGATAAGGTGTCAGTAATTACACAAAACAAGAATTTGCAAACATCAATTATCACTTTTCTATCAATTATTTATCATATTAAATAGCTGTCTTTGTAACTGATTAGTGAAGACTTACTGTTCATAGCTACCAGCATGATTGTTCTAGAAAAATAAAGTATTGCTACATTGTAGGGTCATAGGATTTCTCTGACATCCAGATGCATGCTCAATAATCCAGGTAGAAATATCTAAAAAAGTTAATTCTGGTCCTCTGGACATTCAAAAAACAAAAACAATTATAGAAACGTTTTGTCTTTCCTCCAAAAGTCTTCTTCAGTCTGAGGTGCTGTATTCATCTCAGTCTTATAAATAGCACCCTCTCATAGTGGATCAATCAGTTGGCTGCTTATAGCCAAAACTAGCTGCTCACATGATCAAGGAGGACCATCAGCCTAAAGCTAGATTTATACTTGATGCAGTGCACCAGGGTGCGCGCGCGCCAAAAGTGACGCAATATCACCGTCCCCGCCCTTGCGCGTAGACCCTGCGCGTCGGTTTGGCGCATGTCGCGCACCTCCAAATTTTTCAAACTCCGCAAGGCTAGTGCGCCCGCCGTGGGCGCTACTGAATTGATTGACAGGTCGGGTGGGGACCTCACCCGACAGCCTTCACGCTCTTCACGCCAGAGCCTACAGCTGTCTGCGCCGCTGTGGTCGTGGAGACGGCGTCGCGACGCATGGAGGAATGTTTTGTATGTGACACAAATGTATTAAATTCCCCTTCTTCATCCCTGATCTGGACTTTTCTTTTGTTTTTTTGCCAAAAGTCAAGTGATCGTTTCCTCCTCTGCTGACTCCATGCATTTAAAACCGCACAAATAACACCACACAATAACTGTTGTTCTATTATGATTTGCTCCTCTAATAAGATTCAAGATTCAAGTTCCTTTATTATCCCCGAGGGGCAATTAGATTTGCAGTCAATAGGAGTGCACAGTTTCATACATACATATGCACTTACACACACATACACATATAAGACATAAGACAACAGTTCAGCACGCGAGCGGAAAGCTATTTGTTTTTGTTGTGTGATTTTAAACAGTTCTTCTACGGTAGATTTCTTCTTCTACACCCTTTCTTGCAACATATGCACAGGTTTTAGAGGGTACTGCCACCTGCTGGTCCGTAAAAGAACAGCACTTTGCCATGCGCCGCCGTACGTCAACTATAAACACAGCGGCGACACTGTAAACGCATGAAGCCGCATGGCTCGGTGCACGCGCTCCAGCCAGCGGACCAAAGCGCAAGTATAACTCGGCCTTAACAATGAATCGTTAGCACCCTGATGGTTGTTTGCTATTCACAAGGGGCTGAGTGATACTAGCAATAATGGCATTGTAAGGAGGGGGACAGTTGAACCCGGAGCCTCCACCCCTGTTTAATGATGGACTGTTTCTTTTCACAAAGATGGCCTCCTTTACTCCTCTCTCAAACCATCGTTCCTTTCTATCAAGGATGTGAACATCTTCATCCCTGAGTGACCGCTGGCGGGGAGATGAGTGTAGACCGCAGAGTCCTGAGATCTTGGCCTGATGATCAACATAATCAGGTCAGGACTCTGCGGTCTACACTCATCTCCAGGCCAGCGGCCACTCTTTCAGGGATGAAGATGTTCACATCCTTGATAGAAAGGAACGATGGTTTGAGAGAGGAGTAAAGGAGGCCATCTTTGTGAAAAGAAACCGTCCATCATTAAACAGGGGTGGAGGCCTCCGGGTTCAACTGTCCACCTCTTACAATGCTGTTATTGCTAGTATCACTCAGCCCCTTGTGAATAGCAAACAACCATCAGGGTGCTAACGATTCATCGTTAGGCTGATGGTCCTCCTTGATCATGTGAGCAGCTGGTTTCAGGCTGTCATCAGCCAACTGGTTGATCCACTATGAGAAGGTGCTATTTACAAGACTGAGCTGAATACAGCTTCTCAGACTTAGGAAGTCTTTCGGAGAAAAGACTAAACGTTTCTACAAATTTTTGTTTGTTTTGTTTTGTTTTTTGAATGTTCAGAGGACCAGAATTAACTCTTTTAGATTTCTCGGACAGTTTACATTTGGAGTTTAAATGGCATGTATTCATAAGTTTTAAACATTTGTGGTTGTTTTACTAACGCCGCCTCTTTGTGCCTTCCTGTCCTGCAGGTCAAAAAGATTGCAGCAGAGTATTACGACTCCCTGCCTCAGCACAACTCCTGGGCTCGAGTGCTCTGGGACTTTGTGTTTGACGACAGCATCGGTCTGTATTCTCGAGTCAAACGGGAGTGCAAGCTAAGCAAGCAGGAATATATAATAATCTGAGGTCAGAAAAGTGAGTTCCACTTGTTGAAAATCATCTAACTATAGATAAATGTCTCTAAACAAGCATTTATCTTAAAACAAGCATTTATCTCATGAGATGAATGCTTTTTTTTTTTTAAACCCCTCCTTCATGTTACACATTGTCACTGAGAGCAACCCCAACAAAATGTTCATTATTTAGCCACTGGTGTTCTTGTCTATCTTTGTGATTAATTAATATACTCTTAGCTGCAAGTGCACTTAATTCCTGGAAGCACTAAGTGAATGATATTAAGCTGGATGGTTTTCTTTGCCTTTAGTCCCACTTCGCGCAGACGACACAGCGGTGGTTGGATGCATCATGAACAACGATGAGTCCAGTTACATTCAGGAGGTGGAACACCTGGAGAGCCGGTGCAGGAAGAACAACCTTCACATGAATGTGAAGAAGATGAATGAGATGTCTGTGGATTTCAGATGGAACAAACACACCTAACCCCCCAAACATAAGAGGATCTGCAGTGGAAGTGGTCTCCAGCTACAAGTACTTGGGTGTACACCTGAATGACAACCTCAGCTGGAGCAACAACACCACCAGCCTGATCAAGAAAGCTCATCAGAGACTCTACTTCCTCAGACGGCTGAGACGAGCTGGTCTGAGCAGCCCAGTCCTCACCTCCTTCTACAGGTGTGCAGTGGAGAGCATCCTGTGCTCCAGCATCAACGTGTGGCATGGAGGCTGCACAGCTGCAGAAAGAAAAGCTTTGCAGAGAGTGGTGAAGGCTGCACAGAAGATGTTGGAGTCAGTCTCCCCACCATCACAGACATCTACACCTCCAGATGCAGGAAGAGGGCCACCTGCATCATGAAGGACCCCACTCACCCAGCACACACACTTTTTGCCCCACTCCACTCAGGCAGGAGGTTAAAGAGCATTAAGTGTAGAACCACTAGACTGAGGAACAGCTTCTACCCTGAGGCTGTTAGACTCATAAATCACTATAATGCCACTTTAATTGGTGAAATGTGCTGCTGATGTATTTCATTCTGCTGTATTCATTCACTATTAGTGTTTAGCGTATTTCTTAGTTTTTATCTTTTTCTATTGTCGGTTGGGACTCTGTGTGCATAATTTTGTTCCACCTCATGTACCACATGTGACACGAATGGTAATAAAACCTACTTGAACTTGAACTTACAAGAGTCAAAAACCAACATTACCTGTTGTTAATAATAATAATGTTGATGATAATAAAATCTAAGCTTTATCAGTGCTCGGTTTAACTACTTTGAGTGTAACTCAACGTTCAGAGGCCGGACAGAACTTAAAGCCCGCCAGCCAAAAATTCAGTAACAAAACAGACCAAACCAGGACCTCTCTGTGTTTCCTGTAGTGCCATTAAGCTGTGGCTTTTGAATTGTGTGTTCTGCTTGTAGCACAGTAGGTTGGGTCTCTGGCACATCTCACAAATGATCAATCAGACCAGAATGTAGAATAAATAAAAACTAGGAGCTCGTTTGTTCCAGGAGCCATTACTCCAGGTTCCTACACAATTTCCTCTTTGAAATGTCCACAAGTTTCCAGTCTCAAAGGTTTCAGAATGTTTTTATTGATGTTTTGAATCAAGTATTTAAAATGTCTGTAAATTCCCAGGAAATGTACAGTTGTAGAGTTTACTATCTGCTTCTGATGTCAGACAATTGTTTTTTTTTAGTTTAGTCTTCTGAGCAGGTTTCAAGTTATCTCCAATACAAAATTATCTTGTTTAAGTTAAACTTTGTTCCTTTTTTTAATAGTAAAATGAGAAAAGCCTTTGTATGTTTTAGGGCTGGGTCGTCTTGTGACTGAAAAGATAAATGCAGTACATCTTTTGAACTCATGGTTAATGATTTCCAAGTATAATTCTTTGTGCTTAAGGTGCTACAGCTGGGAGTAACCTGTACCCAAAGACTTGTTTCTGGTGAATAAAACCTAAAACTCAAAGCTTGATATTTTACATCAGTGTTTCCCAAAGTCTGACCCACAACAACTGTGGCTGACACCCACAATGTTATCACAGATAATTATCATAAATCAATTAAATGAGTATACAGTATAATGATGGAAACGGCCCCAAAATATGTTAGACTAATTTTATCTTTAACTTGTGATTTCTCTAAAAGTCTGGGACAATGCAACAGCTGATATTTATCCAAATCCCTCCAGTAAAAATTGGTTTTTAGCTCCCATTAGTCTTGAACCTTCCTCATGTAGGATTGCCACATTATTTTTATTTTTTCACACTAACTTGACATGTTGTGTAAAGAAAAGGGGACCTTCAAGGAAACAAACCACTCAAATAAATGTACCACCATTAAGATATATTTATTTTCAGTTGTTTGTTTTGAACCAAATAGAAAACAAATTCATAGAGACGGAGTTTTCATGCATACCGGTACTCGTGAGGTTCACAAAGCATAGGATGACTAATGGATAATACATTGTTCCATATGTGGGTAAAACCAGGTGGCACATTTACAAATATCAGCCTGTTTTCTGAATGATCCCCACAAATTTCAATAATCACATTATCTGAAAACATAGAGAGAAACGTGTGCCTCGGTCACACTTATGGAGCAGATTGCTTTATGTTTTATTTACTGGTGGAAAAGGGGCTCGTTTCTGGCGTTTTGCCTTGGATGGAAGAGGTAAAAGGCATTTGAAGCAATATTTTTAATCCAGTCAGCAGAGAAAAGGTGAGTTCTACCAACACCAGTCTGAGTAGGGTTATCACTTTTTTAATATGCCATTTAAGGGCAGGTGGGTCTGCAGCACCAATATGCCCATATTGTGCTTCTTATGAAACAGTTGGGGATAAACGAAAGAAAAAATGTAATGATTAGAGAATAGAAAAGGCTGACGTTAATGATGTGCAAGATTCCTTTGTCCTTCTCTAATATCAATAAAATACTCACCAACAGCATTATCGTTTTCATCACCACAGTTCTTTAAATAATAAAACAGTAAAAACTTAGAAAACCAAAGTATTTCCTTAAGACGTGGACTGAACAGAGAACAAAAAGCTGCAACACTGGGCTGACTGAGTCTAGGTGCACAGAGAGGACCACAACACCAAACTCAGTACAAATGTCTGTCCACTTCAACGCTTAGTTCATTGATTTAAGTCAATCCATACGTCAGTCCTTCAGTTCCTCTTTTCCCACGAATCCTTGCTCTCTCGAGTCCGTTTGTGCTGTCCAGCAGACTTAAATGTTGGCACAACGTCTCTGCAACTTGCACCGTGGCGTCGCGAGGTCACAGAAACATTGGGAGAACATTCCCCGTGGTCCTCGCGTCTGTGCATCTGCGTTCCCCGTCCTCCCATCCGCTCCACCTCCCGCTCCTTCGCCTGCACGCTCAGTTGAGATTAGGACGTACCGATTCGGCCAATTTCGTGTCTAATGGCTGCAAGAAAACAAAAACCCGCGTTTAGGAGAGGAGACGAGCTGCAGCACCGAGGAGGCCCAAGAGGAACTGGCTCGCTTACCGTGAATGATTTCATCTTTCACCTTGTGCAACTCGCGGACGACTTCGTCTAAAATTTCCTGCGCGGCAAGAAGCAAACAAGTTCCACTCGTCAAGATTATCAACCCGACATGGGAGGTAGACGAACAACAAGCTTGTTTGGTTGGGTAATAAAAAACAACCTGTTTCATCCTGTCGAACTCTGTGTCCGCTTCACTGGTGCTGCCAATCGGTCTCACTCTGGAAGAAAAGGCTCGACTTCAGAGAATAAAACACTGAAGGCATGCTTTTGTTCACGTCCTCTTTAATGTTCATAATTTTCTGCGGCCAGAGAGTTTCTGATTCATCTTTTTTATTTAATCAATAATTACTGAAGGTCTTCTGTGCTCACCTGGACACCAGCGAGGACTTCTCCACAGAGTTGGATCGTTCCCACGGCTTCTTCACAGCATCTAGCAAGACAAAACCAAACCGTGTGAAGGCGATGGACGCACAGTTCAAACCGCACCACTCGTGAGTTCAAAAGGTCAACTGTTTCACGGCAAAAACACGATTTGCTTTTTTAACACGTTCAAATGTCTGTTTTGCAACACTTGCAGCGTGTTCAGGCACATTTTTAGAGACTGACACACACTTGGAGCCGATCTGCGACAGTCCCAGACGCTTGTATCAACGACAGATAGAGACATCTGCAGTATGTGCAAGTTTGCCAGATTATGTCCAATTTTCATAAAGCTTTGAAGTGCATCTTTCTACTTTGACACTAAAATCTGGTGTAAGCGATGTCCTGTGAAATTCTGTGGATTTAAATGCAGCAGCTGACGGGGATGTTTTGATCTATAGATTCAATTAATCTGTACCTGTTGAGTTCTGTTGACCTCGACCACTTGAATCATCCTGCAAGACAGACCCACATCCATAACAGCTTAAACGATAACATTCTTTAAGAAAAGGTTAAAACATTTAGCATCTACACATAAAGTCAGTGAAATGTGGTTTTTCCTGAAGTTTTTTTACATTACATGTTTAACATGCATGAAATAACAGTAGTTCTGATTTGCTCATAATTTCTTCTGAATAAATGAATTATCCACTTTTTTTGGTTTAAAGACATAAGACTTACTTCATCAGGTTTCTCTGAAGCTTTTCGTCTAAGGGAGAGGAGGAGGAAATAAGAATATGAGCACGTACAAATCTCCAGCATTATAAGTGAATAGATGACGCATCTTATTTTTCCTGTTCAGTTAAGTGCCAGAATCAGAAGAGGAATACCGTATTTTCCGTAATATAGGTCGCTGCTTTTTATCTTTTTTGCATGCCCTGCGACCTATATTCGGGTGCGACCTATTTATGGCTTTTTATAAAATAAGCTGATTTGTAATCATTTATTAACAAAAATTAAACTGAGACACACTCTTACAATAATGTCAGCTAACAAATATATTTTTTAGGTGTTTATCCTGCTAAAATTATTCATTTATTAAAGAAAAGTTCAGCTCAGACACATATTTGCTATAATTTTTATCAAACAAATAATTGTTTTTAAGTGTTAATCTTCTTAAAAGCCTTGCTGTGCGCTCCTGTGGCAGACATTTGCAGCAGAGCTAAACACGGTCCACATTTTGACGTAGGTGCGACCTATATTCAGGTGCGACCTATATTCCAG
>JBBPBX010038729.1:0-17779 GCA_038048925.1 Garcialebias charrua
TATATATATATATAATATATATACATATATATATATATATATATAATATATATACATATATATAATACATATATATATATATATATATATATATTTTTTTTTTTTCTTCTTTCGGCTTTTTTCCCTGCGTTAGGGGTCGCCACAGCGAACTGGTCGCACGAAGATTTGGCAGTTTTTACGCCGGATGCCCTTCCTGACGCAACCACAGACCACCGAGCAACCACAGCCCTCTGTGTGGAGCAGAGAGCTGATATCTAGGGTTCCCGGGGGAGCAGATGGTGTGGGTTAAGGGCCTTGCTCAAGGGCCCAGAGTGGGGCAGATGAGGGTGGAGACAAGTGTGACCATTTCACGTACCCCACCCACATCTTTGATGTTGTCGGTACCGGGGCTTGAACCGGCGACCTTCCGATCACAAGCGCACCTTCTTAACCTCTGCGCCACCACTCCCACATATATATATATATATATATATATATATATATATATATATATATATATATATATATATACATATATATATTTTTTTCTTTTTTACATTTTTATATTTTTCTCCTTTTAGAACACCTTTAATGTCAGCTAAATATATACAAACTGAAGCACACACTGCAAGGTTGAAACTGCATGAATATTACAACAGGGTTAACAACCCAGGGCAAATGATGGCTTGGCTTTCAACAACAACACATTGACTACATGAAAGGAACTGAGTTGGAGGCTGATGCATTGTAAAATCCCTTCATGTAGCCCCTTAAGGTTTATAAAGTGATGTAAAAATACAAATGTGTTTTCTATTTAAGGAAATAAAATTGATGGACAACACACAAGCTTGATAAGTGTACAAACTTGCATAAAGTGTATGATTCTGGGCATAAAGTACATTTCTTAATAAAAGCCTATGAACTGCTAATGGCACAATGCTATTGCTTTATTTTTTCTGATCATCAGAAATAGTTTATCTAGGTCAGAGATCCAAAGCAGACAAAGCCTGAAGAAGTAGCATCAATTCAGTTGTATCAGTTTAAATTCAGGCTAAAACTAAACAGTAAAACCACTGAATTAATTAGCAACAGTTTTGTGATTATCAGATACCGTCAGTGTAAGCCTGCAAGTTAGACTGCTGGCTAACTTTGCACTACACACAATTCTTGAGCAGGAAAACACGGGGGGTGTTAAATTAGCCCCATAGCTAATTTATATGAGAAGAAAGTATGAGATGAGAAAAAAAATGCAGAAAAAGAGCACACTATTAGAATGAAAAAGCGGCGCAAAATGCAAGAAACAGAAAACAATTAGAAAACAAGGGGAACCAAGTCTTAACATTTATTCTGTAATGAGCATGCTTCCTGAGATGGAACATGGGCAAAGTAGTAGAAAATGCAAAAAAAAAAAAAAACACGAACATGAACACGAACACGAACACATCAGGAACAAGAAAATTGTGGAACTGGCTTGCTCTGTTCCTGGCAGGATGGTCGGTGTTCAACAACAACGCTGGAGAACTGCAAATTGAAGGTTGGAGCCTCAGCAGGTTGCTACGGCTAATTTTGTGCTCTGAATGTGAAAAGCAGAAGAGCTGCCAGACAACTAATCCACTCTCCTGTTGATGAGAAGTAAAAGTCACTCTCCGTTTCTTTTTCTTGTGATGAAAAGGTCACACTCATCACGTTGTACCTTATCTTTTGCAATGAAGCTTGAGAGGGAGAAATAATACTCAGCGATTTGCATCAGCGCACTGAAATCCAATTTGCTTCTAAAATGTTATTAGTACAGACCCTGTTTCTTTATTAGAATTATGAACAATCATTTGCCATCGATAATACACACTTCCTTGTCGCCACTACTTTGTCTTTTGCCAATACAGTACTTGACTATTCACCTGTTCACACAATTCACATGCTGTCATAATGACATAATAATGTAGTTAAATACTCACATATTCTGCTACATTCAGGTGAAGAAAAAAATGAAAGGGCAGAGCAGTTTTCAGAGCACTGTAAGTGTACAGTTTCAAAGGTGACTAACTTCAAGAGTCATTGGTGACAACTGCAAAAAACAAGTACCGGTAGATGTTTTTCACACCTAACATTGCTAATACTAAAATTGATCAATTTTGTTTCATTACTGTATCCAAGCCAGCAGAAGGTGCAAAAAAGAAAGTATACTTAAAAATCAACACTGAAGAGCGTTCTAAAAGCGTTACTGAGCACAAAGAGTTAAAAAAGGCTAAAGGTAAGGTTCATAACTCCTGGTAAATTGGATTATGCTTTTTACTCAGACCTTTTTTGTTTGCTCAACAAAAAGTTTGCAAAACATGTGTTTTTGTGTTGGTGTGAAGAGCTTTCAGAAGTCATAAAAGCAACACAAAATGGAAGCTTGTGTAAAGTACAAAGGGCAACGTTTTAAGAGTTGCTGTCCAAAAACTAAAATGCATCAACATGTGCATTGTTTAGACCCCAGTAACTTGAGGTGGTTGGTCTATATTTAAAATTCACTGGTATGGTCCAACACAACATACAGAGTTTTAACAGTTCATGCATAAAACACATGTTATTCATTATAGCTATCAGCGGAATAGCAACATTAAAACTACTATGTGATCCAGTACTTGGGATGTACAGTATTCAGTACTTCACATGTGACTATGATCTCATCTTTCCATTCCCTGAATGTACCAGAAATAAAAAAAATACTTTGAAAAAGAAAAAGAAAAAAATCGTGTGCCCTGAACTCCAGACTCCTGTGATTTCCGCTGAGTGGCTAAAAAGGCATCAATTTCCTTGTTCATTAAAGCTTTTAGAGAACAGAGGTGAAGTCATTTAGAAATTGGATCCCTACAGGGAATCTAATAAAGGTTTGGTCATTTCAGACGACATGCTGAAACAATTCTGACAGAATTTTTCAGAGGATTGTTTGCTATGAATGAGACAACAATTTGCCTTTTTTCCCCCATTACTGTACAATGACACAACTCCAAGATAGATAAGCAAATCTGTACAATGACACTGACTTTTGTAGGTCTTTACACAAATACACAGCTTTACATGTAAAGGCCTGTCACACTATGTTTTAGACAACTTGTGCCAACATGTGAAAATGTTGTCCTACATGCTAGTACATGCGGAAGCTGGAATAGTCAACTGGAAGCCTCTAAAGAATGCATGCATACCATATTGCTAACAAATTGTTAAACTTATGTTTAACATAGTCAACCTTTATTTATACAGATTTATGTCATTGGCCTCAAGTACTCATAAGTTACACACAAGAGATGAGTAAGTTGTGAGTAACTTATCCAGAACTTATACTCTTGTATAGGTTATGTATATGCCAGGGATGACTGTTTTTGTGGCTTTCCTCCACAACTCTGTGCTCCTCCTCTGTCTATCCAACATGCCTGCCTTGCACCCACCTACTGTAGCTCCATCTCTCCATTGGAATCTGGACAATTAAACCATTAAGGCATATATGTTACAATATGTTGTGGAAACATCTGATATATGGTACAGATCTGTTAGAAGTAGCTCAGAGGTTAGAAATACTGTAAGTTGTGCCAATATTTTGTGTCACACAATTGCCTTGCTCATTTCAGACGTATGTTAACTTATCAGTAAATTACATTTAGCATGTGTGAACTTATGCCTAATTTATCAGCAACACATTGGCATAATCTGAAAATTGTGTGCACATAAACATTTCTGGCTGGCATTGACATATGACAAACTTATGCCATTGTATATCAGCGTGCTGTTAACTTATTTCAAACGTATGCCTTGTACAGTCATTTCTTATGTGACGTACACCAGTATTTTTATTTCTTTCATATGTTGACATACAATGATGCAATAAATCACTGTGCTTGCAACCTCTAAACTTTTTGTAAAAGAAGAAAAAAAACAATTAAATTTAGCTTTAAGGTTTAAAGAAGGAGCTTGTATGCAATAAAGAAACTCATTTGGCCCTTTTCAAGACTATATAAAGTATGTCTGTTGGTTATCTGATGCATCAAAAGTGACTATCGGAATCAGAATCAGCTTTATTGTCATTGCACAGAAGCATATCAAAATTACATTTCAGTACAGACTGTCCGAGTAAAACATAAACAAACAGACATGGGGGACAGAGGTGTCTGAGGCCGCAGCCTCATGGGAGGCGCTGCCTTTTTCGTTTAGATAAGAAAAAGAGAAACACGGGGGAAGGGGAGGTAGGAAAAAAATCATATCTCTCACTGTGTCTGAAATAGGACACAGAGTGAAAGCTGGAAAAAAATGTCAGTACCGAAACAGCAACATGCAGGTGAAATCATGATGCACACTGTAGGTGTGAGTGTGACCATAAATGATTGTTTCTATATTTGTATCATTCATGATAACTTCATCAGACCTCTTCTAGTCCAAACCTTGTTTTCTCTTAAAAGAGGTAGTTTTGTTTCGGTCATTGTCATGTTCAGGACCACAAATAAATACAATCTGTTTTAGCACATTTTTAGAAATTGCTGTATGTATGTGTTGTGATGGAAGGAGACCCATCAGTTAGGACAAAGCTTTCCAAAACCTCACAAAAAATAGCTCAAGGAGCAGGATAATGATCCCAAGATATTTGCCCATTCTCTTAACCCCTGTTTTAATTAGAAAGAGCATTTTCGATCAACGGAAGTTTGACCCTAGAACTTACAACCCCCATAGGATCCTCCTTTCCCAGTGCAAAATACTCCTCTACAGTAAATGACTTTCTGTTGTGTAGCAGAGGTGTAAACAAATAAACATGAACCTAACCATCCATCCATCCATCCATCCATCCATTTTCGTCCGCTTATCCGGGGTCGGGTCGCGGGGGTAGCAGCCTAAGTAGGGAGGCCCAGACTTCCCTCTCCCCAGCCACATGGAGCAGCTCCTCTGGGGGAATCCCAAGGCGTTCCCAGGCCAGCCGAGAAACATAGTCCCTCCAGCGTGTCCTGGGTCTTCCTCTGGGCCTCCTCCCGGTGGGACATGCCCGGAACACCTCCCCAGGGAGGCGTCCAGGAGGCATCCTAACCAGATGCCCGAGCCACCTCAACTGGCTCCTCTCGATGTGGAGAAGCAGCGGCTCTACTCCGAGTCCCTCCCGGATGACTGAGCTTCTCACCCTATCTCTAAGGGAGAGTCCAGACACCCTGCGGAGAAAACTCATTTCAGCCGCTTGTATCCGAGATCTCGTTCTTTCGGTCACAACCCAAAGCTCATGACCATAGATGAGGGTGGGAACGTAGATCGATCGGTAAATTGAGAGCTTTGCCTTTCGACTCAGCTCTCTCTTCACCACGACAGACCGGTACAGAGCCCGCTTCACTGCGGATGCTGCACCTATCCGCCTATCGATCTCACGCTCCAGTTTTCCCTCATTCGTGAACAAGACCCCGAGATACTTAAACTCCTCCACTTGGGGCAGGACCTCATCCCCGACCCGGAGAGGGCATGCTACCCTTTTCCGGCTCAAGACCATGGCCTCGGATTTGGAGGAACTGATCCTCATCCCGGCCGCATCACACTCGGCTGCAAACCGCTCCAGCGAAAGCTGTAGATCACGATCTGATGAAGCCAGTAGGACCACATCATCTGCAAAAAACAGAGAAGCAATTCTAAGGCCACCAAAACGGATCCTCTCAACACCTTGGCTACCTAACCCTAAAATGCAATTATACAGAGTCAGTAGGGTACTCTAAGATCCATTGCACATTTCTCCAATACAGTAAGAGCTGTTTTTGAGGCACATAACATATTAGCCCAGTAATTTCACTATTGCTGTCTTTTTTTTTTTTGGCTTCTCCCTTCTTGAGGGGTCGCCACAGCAAACTAATGCTGCATTCACACCTAACAGCGTTTCAACGGCAGGAGCGTCCAGCTTACATGCAAAGTCAATGGGGGACGCGCTTCCAGCCGCGTCTTGGTGTCGGGCGTCATGTCACGTGCGTGTTGAGCATGCTGGAAAGCGTTTTTCCGTGCACGTGAACCCGCGTCAGCCTCCAAAGCACTCCTTGACATGCTGAAGATTTCGCCGTTCAAACTTTCAAACGCCGTTCAACTCTGCCTGATTGGTTGATCAGGGAGAGTCGGGGGAAAAGAGAGGGGGAGAGTCCCTATGACGCGGAAACGAGGGGGCGGCGGGGGTATTGCGCAACTATGTGACGTATTGTTTGTGGGACACAGAAAAGACCCGCGAGGTTGTGTACTATGGAAGAGAAACTCATTGTAGCTGTGTGTTCGCGACAAGTCCTTTACAACCAGTCAAGTCTGCTCCACAGAGACAGAAATAAAAAGCTCCTCGCCTGGCGGAGTGCAGTGAGGACTCGGTATACCGGTAAGCTCCTCCCATACACCCCGCCGCAGTTTCACGTTCAGGTCTGGACACCAAGTGCGTCCACTTGCGTGCGTGACGAGCTTTTTGGAAGTTGAAACGCTGTTCGGTCTGGATGCACCATAACTCATTTGAAGACTTGGCAATTGTTTTTATGCCGGATACCCTTCCTGCTGCAACCACATACCATCGAGCTACCACAGCCCTCTGTGTGGAGCAGAAAGAGCTGCTATCTAGGGTACCCAGGAGAGCATATGGTGGGGGTTAAAGGCCTTGCTCAAGGGCCCAGAGTGGGGCAAATGAGGGTGGAGGCAGGTGTGGGTGCTTCACCAATCCCACCCACATTTTGATGTTGTCTGTACTGGTAGTTGAACCAGCGATTTTTCGATCACAGACCCACCTTCTCTAACCTCTGCACAACCACTCCCCTATTGTATTATTGGCTCAAAAAGGAAAAGAAGAAATCTGCTTTTTTTCTTATCATTGCCAAAGTCAGAAGAATTTTCTTTGTTAATTTACAGATCAAGTGCTGCTCTGGTTCCCAGAAGCCTTAAATCAGAACCCATGAAACTGTCTCTTACTTTAGATCTGCAAGCAACTCAAAATGGAAGCAGCAACAGAAACATTAGCAATGATACCACATTAAGGAAATGCATGGTTATTTATGATCAAATTATGATATAGTAAGGATTTAATTACATTGACAAACGAATTTGCTGGTTACAAAAATAACATAAATGTTGCAGGCTAAGCAAAAAAAAGTGCATTATCAACATTATTCAGAAAAATTTAATTACCGCTGTCCCTGAATTAATTAAGACCTTTGGAAGCAAATATTTAATAGCCCTGTCACAATCAAGGTCTGCGGTTAATAATCAACCTCAATCAGCAATGAACACAGCCCAGCATCGCTATGGTCAGACAATGTCAACTCACACACCCTGGGACTGAAGTATTCGATTTCAGGCTCCCTTTCAATCGCTCCTTTTAAAACTAGCCTCTGGTTCTGCAGCAACAGTTTTGCCCCTTTCCTTTTTAACAGCAATGCATCAGGACAAACCCATTCAAACTGTGCACAAAAAGGTTGCAGATGTGTTTCATATTAGCATACAATAAATGAAGCAGGGATGGACTCTGTTGGATTTGGAAGGCTAAGGACCACCAGAATTCACTGGGATGGTAAACACTGAGCTGGCTTTGACAAGACTGAAAATTTAGGACTGATAGGCATTACAGAGCTGTCGAGAATTATTGATGGCTCTTTCCAATAGCCTTTTCTGTTTAGACCTTGCGCTCTGATGGAGGAGCACTTAATCTGAGATTTACAGCATTTAAGGCAAAATCCTAAAAGCTACAATCCCGTTCTTCATTGGCAGGGATGACAACAAGCCTCTGGGGAGTATTACACACAAAAAGACACCAACAGATTAACTTTCCTGAACACTTTATTGAATATGACTAGTGACATGATCCAGAGGTCATTCGTAAAGTAACTAATCTTTAACAACGTAGTGAAGATTTTCAAACTAAAAACGAATTTGAAAGTGTCCCTCCTATAATGTATGTTCTTCCATCTGTACAATCAGCTTGCCTCAGTGCTCTCTATATCAAGCAAACAGAGCCAAAAGATTAACTATTACAGTGTGCCCTGAACACTTTTCAAATGTATATCAACAGGAAAATAGGATGCCACTGAGGTCAGCTGTAATCTTAGTTTATTAAAATTAGGATAGTGCACCCAAAAAGAAAAAGTTTATATGAGCAATACTGTATTGCAATGTATTGCCAATACATTGCAATACATTACAGTACTTGGTTCTTCACAAACATAATACAGATGTGACCGTGGGAGATATTCAGCTATTTAAAAGTAATGGTTTGCAAAATCAATAAAAGCAAGCTACCGAAATGTTGCGAGACCGACAGCACATAAACCCACATTGCAATGATTTCATCTCCATTTGTCTTGGGAGAGCCAACAAGAGCAAAGAAAACCTCAGCCGCCACAAACATGCAGCAGCTTTGACTTCTTTGCTGATGTCTTTCCTCTCTTCAAACATCAAGAGCGACCTGACCGCGAGCAGTCATTACAGCTTACTCTTTTTCTGTTGCGGCACAGGTTTAAACTGAATCATCCTGTCCCTAATCCACAATACAACCTCTGTTTTATACATCAAGTGGAATCACATTAGGCCACACAAGCTTTCGTAAAGGGACCAACTACAGTACATGCCGAAGAGGCATTGCTCAGTTCACAGCCATTTCAAACAGAATATGGAATCCTTATACAAAGTAAGTGGGCACAAAGATTCAAAAGCAATGCCCCAGACATCTCCCTCAAGAGACTGGTTTCATAATGCAGGTATTGACTTATGGAGGGGGAAAAACTTATTGCTCCTGTGACAAATGTTTTAAATGCCACCCCTGTTTTTTTGCATGCAATTTTACTTTTATGCCCCCAGCACTCTTGCTCCCGTATCTCCGCTCTGTTTTGCTCTTGTCAACCGGTGGACAGAGAAAAATGGTTTTCCTCAAGTAGGAAGCAGTTGCCATATCAACCAATACAATGGATCAAGGCATAGCATTACAAACTGAAATTCAATACATGGGTAAGATGGAAGCCCAATACATACTGGAGTCCTGACATCTTGTTATGGGTTTCTTGAAAAATTGTCAAACATCACAATATGGAGGGAGGAAAACAAGGACAACTGTGTTATGCATTTACATTCTGCACACAAATTGAATGCTAGCCAGCCTACAAGCCTGTAACAAAAGTGCACACACTGTTTTTTGCTGGAACAGACGTGACCGTGCAAGTAAAAGGAGGCTTTGTCAGGTTAGCAGAGTGATCTTGCTGAGAGTCACTGAGGGACAGCTATTCTATCAGGAGATGCCTTATTTTGTGAGCCCAGTTCTTCCTGGTTTCACATAACGCTGGGGTGTTATTAAAGGAAGCCGGCACTGCCAAAACTGATGCCACCTTGACAGGCATCCTCCTGATATCTAAGTTAAAAAAAAGATAGCAAGATCTGAAATGCTGACACCACATCCTCCACATACACCTCTTGTTCCACGGGAGATTGTTTGTTTGTTACCCTTTTTCAAATCAGTTTTTTTGTGCATTGTCCTGGTGTTTTAAAGTACATGTATCTGTTGCTACTGTTGCTGTGAGAGTAAGAAATATTTACATACTGAAACTTTGTCTTATTTTCCCCTTGTCTGACCTGTTAAAAACAGCTCCTCCTGGTGTTGCATAAATCTTTAGTTGTTGACAAGAATACACTTTTTGCTGCTTTGCCACTGAAAACGTACGCACCTCTCTGGCGCCTATTCTTTGGGTAATTTGTGTGCATGCGTGCAGGGTTTGTCCAATTTCTACCAAGACACAATTGCAAACACTTTCTTTATGAGCGTACCACTTGCACCATTGTCATTTGAAAGCCAGTGGGAGGGTGATGCACCTGGCAGTGCGAAAACGTTCTTATGCTCTTTTTTTATTTTATGAACCTGTATCCAAGCCTGTGCCATCAAAAACTCTGCTGTTGTTTTGACTGCAGTTACGATGCAGTCTGGGTGTTTCAAGGCTGATTTTTAAGCTGTTTACGGAAAGTGAAGCAAGATCCACCACCTCATTGATTTTGACACCACACCTGCAGTTTTATTTCTGCTCACTCTGAAAACACAAGGAGGGGAAAAAGACCTCGAGGCATGAGGCTTGGTACAGTCATTATCTTCAAGGACTGAAAAGAGAATTGGGACACTGCGAAGGTTTTGGTATATACATGGAATTCATTAAAAAAGATGGGAGAATGCATTATGGAATTCTCTTACGTGGGAGGCTAAGCATATGCTTAAAATATTTAAAGCCACTTGTATTTCACATCTTGAATGTGTGTAAAATTGTATCAGTTTTCGGGAAGACCTAAGCACACTAAGTTATCTCATAACACACACATTTACAAAGCTCTTAGCTGGAAGCAGTGTCAATTACTGCATCATTTTATATTTCTGACAGTACAAAATTCAATTACTGCTGTTTTTATAAGTTACCTCTATCCTGTTTGATGTGCGCGTTTCCTTGTTGGCTGTCTCCCCATGTTAATGTGCACTCTATGCCCTTACTTTGTTCAAATTACACACAAGCTTACCTCATTTTGGACCAAATCCTAACCTTTACACTTACATACCTCTTAGATAAGCTTTTGCCAAGTCTGTGAAGCCTCAATAAGGTGGTGAAGCATAAGAAAGTGTAAACATTATGTTTGACCCCCACAAAATGTTCACAATGCAAGCAGAAATGTGTTGATAAAAAACCTGTTGGGAGTTTTTACATGAAGCATTTTAGGATTTAAAAGATGTCTAAATGACACCTAAACCCTTCTTAGACATCCATGTTTATACTGGGTTAATATGGTCTATAAATATATTTTTCATAGATGTCTAAGCATAATTTTCAAGAGTGAATAGATGTGTTCATTTAGCCAAGCCTGATCATGATAAATACACGATCTGCATGTTACTCCAGCTCACATTTCAAGTGCTTTTCACTGAACTGATGATGTCCTAGTAGCACTTTGACTGTGTAAGAGAATTTGTTTTGTGCATTCCGAGTTAAGCTGCGTAATTCTTTGCAAACTAATGGCATCGCTTGAATGAAGTGAATGTGTTCTTTGAGACATGGATGCTATAACAACCAAATTGGCTATTAAAAGGTTTGTGAAAAAGTGTTTAGATGATCATAGCTTAAATCAACCTTTTGAAGCTGTTAAAATCCTGGTTTAAGCCCTGGCATTTTTTTATTTTTTATTTAAAGACTGGTTATTTGTAAGAAAAACATGTTTGTCTGTTATATAAATCAAGATATAAGGACTAAATGCGTTTGAAATGACTGTGGTCTAAGCCCAGAGAAGTTCATGGTTTACTAATATTTCTATTAGAAATTAAAATTGTCTCTACTGCTTTTTAGGGGTAAAACATTTACCCTTTGTTTTTGTTTTTTTGTTTTTGACAACTCATATTTTTAATCAAACATCAGCATACAGTAGGTTGTATCAGGTTTAGGAAAGTATTTTAATAGTTTTCAAATATGTTTAATTCTTATAAAATTGGGAGTGACATGAATGCATTTTGGCAGCATGATGGCTCAGAGGTTAGCACTGTTGCCTCACAGTAAGAAGGTCCCGGGTTCAATTCTCGCTTGGACCTGGGGTCTTTCTGTGTGAAGTTTGCATGTTCTTCTTGTGCTTGCATGGGTTTTCCCCGGATACTACTGTTTTCTCGCACAGATCAAAAACATGCATGTTAGGCTGCCTTCAGGCCCCTTTTGCAAAAGAGCTCTATGATCCCAATGTGATTTACCTGGTTAAATAAAAGGTTAATAAATAAACAATAAATAAAATGCATGAGGCTTGCAGTGCACTGTCAGCCCCATAGCACAATAGGTTTCTTTTAAATGTACTTTATTGCTCTGCATTGTTCCTGAGTATATGTTCTGTCACAAAGGAAATACTGCTTCTCTTATTAATGTATATTTTGCTTCTGTCATATCTGCATCACCTCAAAATCGCAATCATAGATGCAATTTGAAATCGTGGAGAAAAAAAAACATTATTGTTGAAAACTTGGATTGCATTGCTCCTATTGGTTCACCTGAGCCCTGTTTATATATATATAATATATATATATATATTAGGGATGTGCCGATCAGGTTTTTTGAAACCGATACCGATACCGATCACCTATGTGTGACGATCACCGATACCGATCAAAAAACCGATTGCCTATATGTGAGCCGATCACATAAACCGATCACCGATCACCGATCAAATGGCTTACCTGTAATTTATGAGTGCTGCTTCTGGCTACAAGATCTGAATCTTGTAGCCAGAAGCAGCACTCATGTTATTTTCAGAACCATAAAATCACCATAATTCAGACAAAAACATATTTTTACTAATTTATTTCAGAGAACAAAGTAAATAAAAGTAATTATCAACTGCATTATCAAAGAAAAATGTTTACCTTACTAACTTTCAATAAAAAAAAAAGTTTAAAAAAACACATCTATTACTTAATATAAAAAACTAAAATACCCCATTTGCTACTTAAAGCTGCACTGTTGGCTGTTTTTACAAATGGCTTTATAAATACGTTAAGTATCATTATTATTATTTTTAAATAATTTCGTGCTTTTTTGAACAACTTCCTGCGGGAACCAGGTGGCGGTAATGCGCTTAATATGAGTTCGCCAACCGCCATTCAACTCTATAGAAGAAGAAGAAGAACCAGGAAATACCGCCTCCGCCATTTTACATTCATTAGTTCGGCAGTCGGCTTTTGGAGGACTGTTTCTCCCATAAGAGGATGCCTCATACGGATAAATTAACTGGAAACACTCCTCTGAACTCTGTGAATGTCTCAGGACTGGAGCAGCAGCTGCGATCACACCGCCGAGCGTTCCTACAGCGCCGCGCGAGACCAGCAGCTCATGGTATGAGCTAAGGCTAACATGCTAAACCGGACCTGCAGCAGACAGCCGGCTTTGTGCGATCAGAGGTTCCTGGAGCTCGCCTCGATGTCGGACTGGAAGCAGAAGATATCGGGGGACACCCAGCTAACTTGGAATAACAAAGCCGACAGCCTTTTTGAAGCCGCAGCTAAACTGGACTGCCCGTAACTGCGCAGCGGAGCGGACTCGGTGGGGCTGCTCGGTGGAGCTACATGCTAACAGGTGTTGCTGTTATGGGGGCGCTGGCAGACGGCTTTTGGTAAGTTATTAAAACGTATTAAAACATTTTAATGACGAATTAGGTTTGTTGTGTTGAAGGACTTCGTTGAACTTCCTCCACGAGGTACTTTTTCGTCGCACGTTTTGCAGTTAGCAAACTTCGCATCACAGGCTCTGTGATCGGTAATTGAAGGCAAAAGCCGATCACATCCGCTTTAATGATTATCGGTGACGATTGATCGGTTTCCGATCGATCGGCACATCCCTAATATATATATATATATATATATATATATATATATATATATATATATTTAGTGGCTTTATGCCTGTTGATTCTTTTTGCTGGTTGTCATTGTGTTCGTTGTGGCAGGTGTAATGGGAAAGGAGATGATTGAACTCTCAAACTTTACAGCAAGTGTGCCAAGACGCAAGACACCATTACAGAGCACCTTTCAGTACCGGTATATCATTCTTCTTTTGCGGATGTGTCACAGCAGATTCTTCTATTGACCAGAAGTAAAAACAGCAACAGAACATAAATGCATTCATGGTATACACCTCAACACAACACTCATATACCATATCTGGATGGAAATTCCTGTTTTCAAAACTGCAAACTACAGCAACAAATACAACAATGAATTCTCTTTTTGGTTTTTTCCCCTCCCTAACAAACATACAATTCCAGTTAGTCGTGCTTTCTGACTAATGTTCTCAAAATGCATTGGGTATTGTAGTCATTGTGATTCAGAGCTTTAATACTTGCAAAAGAATTAGACTAATCATTATCCCAGTCTGAATTTATGCAAGGGACAACTCTTTATGTCTCCGGAGCCATGTGACGAATACTACTAAATAAAGTTGCTTCCTACACGCTCTCCATCTATGAATCATGTACTACACACTGATTAAATCCCTAATTGTGGTTACTTATTCACATACAGGCCATGAACTTGACTCTGAGAGGATTCTGAGAAACGATTTTCAAAAAGTCAAAACTCAAGTCAGTGCTGACACACAAAGCTGCTCTGAGTCTGCATGACAGGCGCACGGTCTCACCCACATACACAGTATACGCCACGTAGTTTACACTACATTCACTTAAACAAATCTTTTTCATTTTGTTTTAAATAAAACACCACGCAATGAAGTAATTTCACTGTTTGTGGAAAAGCGGTCATTGCAAAGCCCTTCTCAAATAAAATAACTATGAGCGAAAGGATAACGTGATATGATGAGCCACTGCTGTCACGTTTAAAACAAATAAATAAATCAAAGACAATCGCTTTCTGCCTCCTGTTTGAAAAAGCCTTGGCGACGCAAACAGCACATTACCGCTGCTCTTTTTCCACCTTTCTCCGTGAGTAATGTGTTCCTTCTCCGTCTTGGTAAATCATCACACAGGTGAGGTTTAAAAGTCAGAAATCTTCCTGTATAATAACAACCTGTTTCCACGCGGTAATGCCTTTTTTTTTCCATTAAAAACCCAGCAAATGTTTGAACGTGGATAGTCTTTGGAGTGTGTTAGCTGAGAAATAAGAACTCAAACTGAAGCTCAACCAGAAGTTGGAAGAAAGAAGCAAATCACTTTTATTACTTGTAAACAGAGCATGGTTGTGGTCAGTGCCCAATCTAGCAGCCCAAGAAAAACAGCAGAGCATTAGACACAGCCCTACATGAATTAGAAACACAGCGGACAAAACGAGTAAAAGAAGTCTAGTTGTTTATGGGTTGAGGTGGGGATGACTAATACAGGGCTTGTGGGGGGGGAAATATAAATCAAATCTAGGTGTGAATGGTCTTTTCTTCTTAGAAAGGTTAAACGAACTGGAAACCTCTAAAAGGAAACAATGATAAGAAGGTCATATTGTGGAAATGAATAATTAAAGAGCTTTATATTTTTGTTAGCTTATTTAGCATAACAAGCACTGGACACGCCTTTATATGAATTATTTGAAAACACATCATTCAAACTAAGTGTGAATAAATTCACTGACCACTGAAATGCATTTAAAATATATTTTTTTCTTCTTTTATTGCATTACCAATCTTCATAATGAAGTTTAACTTTTTATCTCAGCTTATTACTGTGATGTATTTAATAACCCTTCTAACACATTAGTTATGACTTAATAGGTTTTTTGTTGTATGGCTTTATTAATCAGCTGTAGTTTTAGTGTTGCAGACATGTCACAGCTTAGCCTGGTCAGATTATTAGTTCTAAGTCCTCACAAAATTTTCCGTTTACAATTCTTTAACCTCATGCTTTCATTTAAACAAGGTTATTAAAAACATATATATTTTTTAAACTATTTCATCAGATTGCAGCTTTGAAACTAATTTAAAAAGCAGAATTAAAATAAATGCAATGAAACAATTATTACAAAACAAAACTGGACTTATAAACATAATCAGTTTGAAACTTTTAAGGAAACTGATCATTTTTATTGAACAATGTGTTCTGTCAGCAATATAATCACAATCATTACATTGTAGTTTCACCATAATACAAGTTAATACAAGGAAAGTGAAAGAAAACAAACCTAAAATAGATTATCAAGCAGAATGTAGTGAATAATAAAAATAAAACCTGTGCCACAGCATCACATTTCAATAGATTTTTTATATATATTTACACAAAATATAGCTAAACAAATTAAAGATTTATTTCGGGTTAAAAAAATTAACAGAATCATGCATCCTCAGATAGTTTGGAAATAATTGCACTCGTTATATGGTTTCCTATATATTAGCTTTAATTCTGTTTTCTTTACTTTGAGCTTTGAAGTGCAACTAATGTGATTTTAGAGAACACAAACTCGCTTCATCCATGAGTGATTCTCTCTTTTTTGTTTTTGCCAAACATAATTAAATCAAAGCATAGAGCCGAAACCCCTTTTCAAATAACATGGACTGTATAGAGAGGGTCCCACGCTTCAAATTCTTGGAATTCCACATATCAGGCGACCACTCCTGTCCACCAATTCCCCTGCAATGACTTCATTTCCTTTCTATGGCTTAAATGATGAAAGAAGCTGGAAGAGAAACAGTTTACAGACTTTTATTGCTTTGGCATTGAGAGCACACTGACTTATGGCGGAACCGTGTGCTTTGCAGGATGCTCGGTTTCAACAGGGGAACTCTTCAGAGAGTAATAAAAACAGCTGATAAAACTGTTGGTTGGCCTTTGCCATCTCGGAAAGATCTTTGCAGCACTTGTTGCATTCACAGAAAAAATAAATCCTCAAAGGCTCGTCTCATCTAGGATACCAAGATAATACCTTTTCCACCTCTTACCCTGTGGAAGGTGCGAAAGGTCAATAAAGCTCCACGTCACTGGATAAAAAAAAAAGTTTTTTCTTCTCATGGATCACAAGTACACTGAACAGTATAATAAACACCAAAGTCCATGCTCAATAATCCAGGCAATAATCCAACAGTGTTCAGTCAGGTCATCTGGACGGTTTATTTTGTTTTGCTGAGACGTTTCATCCTTAATCCAAAGGACTTCTTCAATCTATGGAGCCACCAACAAACTGAGTTCCACCACAAACAGCTCACTCCCATAGTGGGGGGGGGACAGTTTGCTGGAGATAAGATGGTCTCTGGGGCCCACCCTCTCCTCCATCAACTTCTCTGAGGCAGCCTTGCCAAAGTGGTTAAAAACACCAAAGTTCATGTTCAATAATCCAGGTAATATTCCAACAATGTTCAGTCAGGTCTGGATGGTTTCTTTTTTTCTTTTTCTCTTTTTTTTTTGCCGAGGCATTTCATCCTTCTTCAAGAAGTTCCTTCGGACTTCTTCAATATGAGGAGCCACCAACCACCACAAACAGCTCACTCCCAAAATGGAAGAAAAACTAGTGTGTTGGTGTTTTGAACCATTTTGGCATGGCTGCCTCAGAGGAGTTGACGGGGGAGAGGGCGGGCCCCGGAGGCTATCACCAGCTAACTGTTTATTTTCCTCTATGGGAGTGTGCTGCTTGTGGTGGCACTCAGTTTGTTAGAGGCTCCTCAGATTGAAGAAGCCCTTCGGATGAGGATGAAACATCTCAGCAAAAAAAGAAACTGTCCAGATGACCTGACTGAACATTGTTAGTATAACAAACAGAAATTACTTGATTCTGCCCCTCACCCTATTTTTAAAAGTCAGTATTAATAATTGTTTTATTCATTATATAGCTGAGAAGATTGTCGGCACCTCCTTCCCCTCACTACAGGACTTACACAGCAACCGACTCACTGGAAAAGCCCTCTGCATGGCAGGTGATCCCACACACCCACTACACAGCTGCTTCAGCCTGCTGCCATCAGGGAGGAGACTGAGGAGTCTCCAGGCTCGAACCAGCAGACTGAGAGACAGCTCTGTTCATCAGGCAGTCAGGATGCTAAACTCTCTGCCTGCTCTGCCTCCCCTCCCACTTGTACTGCCTTAACACAAAAAACTTTCACACACCACTACACAACACAAAGATTTTAACATTGGACTCTATGTCATCAAAACGGGTTATTCACTCAACACATGGTCATGTGCTCATTCAGTTTGCACTACTTCTCATATTTGCACTAATGTTTGTATTACATTACTGCCTATAGTCATACTACTGTTTACATTTCACTGTTTACATTTATTACTACTGTTTACATTTACACTACTTTTTATATCTACACTACTGCTGATATATATATATATATATATATATATATATATATAT
>JBBPBX010038729.1:17798-30244 GCA_038048925.1 Garcialebias charrua
TATATATATATATATATATTCTTTTTACTAGCCTTATTGCATATGCCACTTTACCTCTATACCAATATCAACTACCTCACACATATACAGGTAATCCCTGACTTACGAGCGAGTTCCGTTCCTACGACTATCTCGTAACACGAAATCTCGTATGTCGGAATCCGAAACACGTGTTGCTTAAGTTAAGTCCGGATTTTCGGTCGTAACACTCGTTTTTCATCACAAACGTTCTTACTAGTTCATAAACATGCTCAGAAACTTGTTTCCAAACGGTTAGCTAACCCACTTTCATCTAAAAACACATGAAAGTGCTGTATTTTCTGTATGTTCTTTACAAACTTACAGTTCGTTAGTTAGCTCGTAAGTCCGGAACCTCGTATGTTGATGCGCTCATAAGTCGGGGATTACCTGTACTGTGTACATCAACTTCATATGCTGCTTTGTCACTCTTTTACAAATGTCAATGCCAGAACCTTCATTTTATTTTATAGATATACTTTTTATACTATACTACTATGCAAAAACTCAGGACAGTATTACACTTTTATTATTTCATTTTATGGTTATGTTTAATAAATGTTTAGTGTTTAGTGATGGTGTAACTTTTCATACTTTTGTACTTTTATACTACTATGCATAAACAGGACAGTACAGTATTACACTTTTATTATTTCATTTTATGCTTATGTTTATTTAATGTTTTAGTGTTTTAGTGTTTAAATGGTTACTGTTGCACCGAGGGACTGAGAGAAATGCAATTTCAATCCTGTGTATTTCCTGTACATATTGCAGTTTTGACACTTTTTGATACTTTTATACTACTTTGCAAAAACTCAGGACAGTATTACACTTTTGTTATTTCATTTTATGCTTATGTTTATTAAATGTTTAGTGTTTAGTGTTGGTGTAACTTTTCATACTTTTATACTACTATGCATAAACTCAGGACAGTACAGTATTACACTTTTATTATTTCATTTTATGCTAATGTTTATTAAATGTTTTAGTGTTTTAGTGTTTAAATGGTTACTGTTGCACCGAGGGACTGAGAGAAATGCAATTTCAATCCTGTGTATGTCCTGTACATATTGCAGTTTTGACAATAAAGTTGACTTTGACTTTGATTATTTTGTTTTGGAAATAATTTACAATGTGCTGAATATGTTTTGCAGATCTCATCCAATGAGAAATGTCTGAAATGTTGCTTTGTCCTGTGTCCTGTTGCTTTGTCCTGTGTCCTGGGGCGGCCGGGGTGTAGTGGTTATGGCAGTCGACCCCTGATCGGAAGGTTGGAAGTTCGAATCCCGCATCCGCCCACCATGTGTCGTTGTGTCCCTGGGCAAGACACTTAACCCCGAGTTGCTCCCGGTAGGTCTGGATGGCGCCTTGCAAGGCAGGCTACCACTACCGGTGTATGAATGTCTGAATGAATGGGTGGATGGCTGGTATTGTAAAGCGCTTTGGGGCTCCTCACAGGGGGCTGGAAAGCGCTATATAAATAAGCTCCATTTACCATTTACCAGTTATGACAAACACAGTGATGTGACATTACATTTTTTGAGAAGGGGAAAGCGTTAGCTCATGCTGTGGTCTTCAGGGCCACCGTAGAATATTGTCGTTTATAAGACCTTTTGGCTTTGTTTACTATTATTGTTCCATTTTGTTATGAGCATTTATTTTATTAGGTCCTTTGGAAAATAAACAGACATCAAGCTGCTTGTGATTTCACAGAGCTACAGAACAAATAAAGGAGCAGACTTGAACTAATTCATTTGAACTTTTAAAGATTTCTAAATACACCCTGAAGATATTTGGTCTGCTCCACTGAGGAGTAACTTTATACAGAATCAAAGTTGTTTTCTTTTCATCTTGAAGCTTAGAAAATGTAAGTTTTCCACACCAGCATACAAGCATTATGCAGGTAAGCCTCTATGGCCAATAGATGCTAAAACTATTATCTCCTGTGCCCCTGCTCACAGAGCAAACAATTTGCCTCCATTGTGTTCCATCTGACAAACTTCCTTTTCACTAGTGCCACTAATAGTTTGGTAAAACAGGGGAAGCAGCACAAGCAGAGATTTTAAACTGTAAAAGCCCATCTCCCAGACTATCCAGCGCTGTCAGCTCCAGATGTCATTCAGGTTAAGAAGATCATTTAAGTGGTCCTAGAGCTGGAATGGTACTGCCACAGAAAGCCTCCATGTCCTGTCACTGGGAACACAGGCTTACACACCATTTGATGGCCAGCACTGATTTGGTTTCACATTTAAAACTGCAAGGATTACCTTAAATACAGTGTCCACAAAAAGAGACATGTCCTTCTGTGTCCGATTGTTATTTTTGGCCAGTGTTGCCCTGTTTTCTTTATTTGTTCTCTAGTGTTTCTCACTACTAACTGTCTGAGGTCAAAACAGGATAAATGACACAGTGAGGCAACATCAGCTTTAACTCCTGTTTTTTAGTGACCTAAGGCTGGTTCAACATCGCTCTATCACCATGGCAACCTTAGCCTGCATCAGAGCAGAGAAGGGTTTTATGTTAAAGAATACAAACAATTAAGTACATATATAAACCTGAAATAGAACCTGATCATTCTGAATATTTATCTACCGGTAGTTATATTACAACGATTTAAGTCATTTTATGTATTTTTTACAATTCCTTAGAGGATTTCCTCCTTTATTTGCCACAATTAGGTCAGTATGTTTATAAGATATAAACATCCACTCTAAAAAAAATAGTTTGAATGTCAAATTAAAGAAAAAC
This sequence comes from Garcialebias charrua, assembly GCA_038048925.1. Classification (NCBI taxonomy): domain Eukaryota; kingdom Metazoa; phylum Chordata; class Actinopteri; order Cyprinodontiformes; family Rivulidae; genus Garcialebias; species Garcialebias charrua. The sequence continues at coordinate 20,565 of JBBPBX010038729.1, forward strand.
TAAAACCTATGTTTTGTTTATTCATTTGGAGATGAAAGAAAATGCATTAGTGAAAACAGCTAGTGTTGAGTGTTGCATCCAATAGTAAAACATCTAAATAGATGCATCTGAGTTCTTACTAATTGAACTTGAAATGTATTAATTAAAAATAAATTCACAACTGCCAAGTGCTACATAAACATTCTCGTAGTCAGCGCTTTTTTAAAAGTCTGTTTTCTGCTGCAGCTGTGTTGTTTTCTCTCTGCTGTATTTCAAAACTCCCATGTGATGATTTAATTTCATTATTTTTGTGAATGCTGTTACATATTGATGATGTGGATTTAACAGTTCGTGCAAACTATGCTCATTTTCTGTGAGCAGGCAAATATCTAGTGCTGAAAGAAAAAGTTGCATACCCGGTAGTTTTGGCATAATATACACTTTAACTTAGTTATGCTTGAAAAAAAAAACTCTTGTGGCAAAGTTTTTTGTACAGGTCTCAGTAAAACATTGAGCTGTAATTGCTGTTTGATTACACTTTGTTTCAACCGTCAGAAAAAAGAAGAATATGTTGTTTTTGTGACCTTCTGCTAAATGAGTCTAGATTGCTTCAAATTTCACTTTGTTACAGATTTTTCATGCAACTGCAAAACAATAATGCCAAACATATGCTTCACTATTAAAAACAGTCCAAATAAAATGGCATGAATCAATGGTCTTTCGCTAATCTGGCTTACGATGTGATGCTCGCAGTGATATGCTCAGGGATGTCTTGGTAAAATTAGGCAGAATTAATCTGATCCAAACCAAAATTGAAATAATTAAAGATTTTTAATGCGTTGCATGATTTACAAAGCTTGTTTCAGCAGTAATTAAACTCCCACAGTGACGACTTTCTTTAGTTCCACCGACAAAGAGGTGATGCTAGAAGGTGCTAATGAATGAGATACTGTAGCTCAACAAGACCTATGCCTTTGCATTCTGCGAGCACACCTAAAATGATTAGCCTGAATGTGATAATGAAGTGGATCAGGTAACATAATATATCATGGATTACTTATTCAAGGAACAATTAGAACCTATTAACATTGTCTGAGGCTTCCCTCTCATCTGAAACTGAGAACTGTAAGAAAGACATACTGATTTAATTCTGTAAGTCTTTTTGTGAATTCTTCGTCATTGTGACAATTAGCCCAGGCAGCTCAGTTTTCTATTTACAGGCTGTAGCATAATGAAGTGACAGCCCATTCTCAAAATGTAAACCTGCAAATGAACAAGCCTGAAAAAGAGCAAAGCACTGTGTAAAATAAAGAAAGCAGAGTAGTCGTTGAAACAGCTAGGCCGAATCAACTGAAGACTGGGTTGTCTGCTTGTGTGCTCATACTGGGACGCACATTTGACCCAGTTCTGAGCGAAGCCTGCATGTTTACCCCGTAAACTCAAAAGAGCCCATGAGAGGTTTAAGCTGGGTTTTGATTTCACTAAGAGAGAGCTTACACACTAGCTTAGCCTCAACTTTGGATGGTATCCACGCTGCCTTGGGTTGGTGAAGAGCCCAAAGCGATGACAGAGAGGCAGAGAGGAAGACTGAGGAGGGATTCTCGTGACAGATGGTCCAACTTGGCATCTGTATCTGTGAGGCAAACAACGGCACCCAAATACATCTTGGCATCTCGTTATCGACGAGGCGATGGAGCCGACGCTGCAGTTTCGAATGACTTTGCTCATCTTGTTGTCCATACTGTTGGAAAACTTCACAGCTACTCCAACTTTTTTTTTTTTTTTTTTGCTTTTGCATTCTGGCATCTCCGACGCCCCCACGTTCTCCCTCATTGTCATGCTTGCCCACTGGTTCACCCATCTTCCCGTTTTGCCAAAGCTCCAGTTTTAATCCCACCCACCCCTCACTCCTAACCCTGCATCTCTCTCCTCTCTGTGTCTGCAAAGAATGCATCATCTGGGATAGCTGCACGGAATTTTTTTTGGCTGACTCCTGCTTAGCCTCTAATAGGATTTACTCTAGGCTGATTTTCTGCTCTTTGTCCTCCGTCCTGGAATGAAGTCTTCTCGCAGCCAACAGTGCAGGTGGTGGGCAGTAAATTATGCACACTTCCCCCCTGAGCTAGTCGGCAGCAGAAGTGAGCGAAAGTGGGAGCTACGAGCTTGCGTCACAAAGCTGTTTCTACTACGAACAGCACCTCTCACAAAACCACAAAAGCACTTCTCGAACACACATCTGCATGGGTGAAACCACCAGCAGCACCCACACTTTACGCCATGCGAATACGAACGCATTCGTAGCACGATGCGCAAACAAACAAATCCTCTACTTGCATTTATACACCCACTCTGCCTCCCCCACAGCTGCATCTATGTCATCTCCGCACACTTTAGGCAGCTCAATAACAGTAAAGCATAATAGTGCGTACAAAGAGAAATGATGCTTGTATCATGTGGGACTGCGGAGCACAACAATGGACAGAGGCCATGGGTCTCATCAGCATCAATCTGATTGTACAGGACACATCCTGTGGGCCACCAGCCCCCTTCCCTGTCCATGTCTAACTATCTGTCAGTCTCCCCCTATCCTAACAGGTAGAAGAGTATTGATGGCTAATCCCCAGTGGTGGTGGGGGCTGTATGGGGGTCGTGGCAAAGCACTAACATCTGTCACAGCATTCTCTGCAGCTTGCTATAAATCTGTCGCCCCAAAGATTGTGAGAACATGAATAAGACATGGGCCAAAGGGACCTGCATCAGGAAAAACACAAGTTGTGCGTTTGTGTGCATGCGTAACACGCAGCTTGTTATGTGTGGCAGGTAAACAAGTGCCCTGACAGGTGTCAATGTTTTTGCTCTTTTGGCTATTTGTCATACGCTGGATGCTACTGCCATGGTGGGAAATCAATGCAGGTGCTAAATATCTTTCAGACAATTCCAGGAAGCGGGCAGAATAAATTTGGTTTGTTTTGAAGTCACTGGCTGACAGTGTAAAATGACCTAAATAATATTGTCTGAAGCTACATTTAATCACTCAATATGGATTGTGAGAGGAACAATCAGTCTGAGCATCTATGGACACGTTGATGCTTGTTTAAAAATTTTCTATTTTTTATTGGTTCCTTTTTTCAGCCCTATTTGTCCTTTAAAGATGGACCACCATCATGCCACCCAGGAGCCATCAGTCATCCCTCCACACAATGACCTCCCCCTCAGAAAATCCTCAAACATGTCAGTTTGAAAAGCCATGAGAAGACTTTGAAGTCAGCCCTCAGCTGTCTGCCAGTTAGCAGCCTAGGGAGTGTAATGAATGCATAAATGAACAAAGGCGCGACATGACTGCTACTTTTTCTAATTAGGGCAATGTAGTAAGTCTGATTGCATCACAAAACAAACACAAAATAATCGCAGTGGAGTACTCAACCAATTTAAAGCCCTTTGATTAACTTCCCAAGGTGTATTGGTGGAAACCTATTGACGTTCGTTCTTTCTTCGTTTTCTTTATTTAACTTTATTTATACAGGTAGTCTCTTTGAGTCATGTGGACTCATTTTCAAGAGAGACCTGTATGGAGCAGATGTGGGGGGTTAAGGGACTTGCTCAAGGGTCCAGGGTGGGGCAAATGAGGGTGGAGGCAGGTGTGGGCGCTTCACCTTTTCCACCCACATTTGGATGTTGATGGTCTGGGAAGTTGAACTGGTGACCCTCCAATCACAGGCCCACCGTACTAACCTCTGTGCCACCGCTCCCCTCAAATTCTGTAGAATGCTGGTGAGGTGGATGGATGGATGGATGGATGGATGGAAACTGGCTTGCTCACTTAAAGGAGAAATGAAAAGTGTTTTTAAGCTAATAGTAGTCTAATGAAAAGCATAAAATAAGCTTGTTGAGAAAATTTCACAAGTCAAAAATGTCATCCTAACTCAAATTTAGACTTTGCAAAGTGAAAAAATTCTCATCTGGTGTTTTTGACCCCCCTCCCTCTGCTTGCTCTCCGTCCCCTGAATATGACATAGGCAGTGCAATGGTCGTCCCTCATACAGTAATATTAGTGTGTGTATCTAGTATTTTTTCAACTTTCATCATTTTGTAAACCGCCCCCTAGCTTATAGACTGTAGTTATGTTATCATTCACAAGAGTTTGTATATATTTTTTTGTTTATGTAGTGTTTTGTAGTTCTGTTTGTGTTAATAAAAAAAAAAATCTAGTAGTGGACAAAAAGGTTTCAGTGTGTAGCAATTAGGGATGCAGCAAAAAAAATCTATTTTTTAAAGAATCAAGATTCTTAGTCCTGGCGATTCAGAATCGATTCTAAAAGCCCCAAAATAGATTTTAAAACTTTTTTAAAATTTTATATTGTATTTTTACCGCTCCTGTGCATTCGGCCGCTGTAGAATTTTGGCCGTGTAGGGCCACCGTAGTTAGTTAGCCAGGCAGCTCCCAATGGAGCCTGCTAGCAAGGAGGGAGACCCTGCATGTTTCAACTTGCTCCTTCATCTTTAAAAATCATTTTAGATCCTACTACCGTATGTTCTGTGGAATACAGAGCTTAACAAGACATTGGTAACTGTTTCAGGACATTTTCAACACCCCCACTTCCATGTTAGCATACTGCGCTAGCATGCTAACGTTAGCATACGGCGCTAGCATGCTAACGTTAGCATGCGAAGGCTATTCGTATTTCCAGGATAGAAATGCCCATTAATGCACTAAATCACCAAACTGTTTTTGACAAACTTAAGTGATATCCTTCGGATTCAAAAAAGTATTCTGCTTCCATTTTAAATGACAGACAAGAGGACAGTAATGATGGGTTTATAGCTTCAGTGTTATTGTAAGATAGCAAAGGAGGTCTTAATTGTGTCATAAAAGTGCGTCCAGAAAATTACTACAGAAATCACTGCACTTCGGCATGTAGCAGGAAAAATGTAAAAAAACTATTTCTTTAAGCTACTGACTTGAAAAAAGCATACTAAGTATGTTTATGTGTGTTGTTTACTATATGAAATTCTTGTTATATCGATTTTTTCAGATTTGATTACATTTCTCCTTTAAAACATCATCATCCAACAGGAGGGTGAGAAGTGACCAAGCGTTCTCAGTCGCTGCCTCTAAACTGTGGAACTGTGGAAAGTGCCTTTGCACGTCAGACCATCTGACTCACTTCCTATTTTTAAATCTTCTTTGAAGACGCTTTTTTTTTCTCTTTGGCTTTTAACTCAGCTTGAAATGTTGGTTTCACTGTTTTTAAGTTATTTGTTTTATTGTTTGTACAGTTTGCTGTTTTATGATTTTGTGGTTCATCTGTTGATTTTATAGTTTTTCATGCTTGTATGTGTTAGTGTACAGCACTTTGGCCAACGGTGAAGTGCTTTATAAATAAAGTTGTATTGTATCGTATGTACTGCATATATGGATTTAGCAGTTATTAGCATTGTTTCATACAATATAAATCAATTAATTTTATTTTACAGAAAAGAGCAATAAGGATCATCACCAGAAAGCATTATTACTATCCATCAAATGTATTGTTTAGAAAATGTAAATCACTGAAATTTTATGATCTGGTTGACTACAATATTCTCTTAATATTGTACAAGGCGCAAAACTTCACATTACCCTCAAATATCCAAACGCTTTTTGTAAAACGACAGAGCACATACAATCTTAAGGGTACTGATATTTTTGTTAAGCCAAAACATAGTACTAGTTTAAAGAGTAGGTCTACTTTAATTTATGGAATAGGTCTATGGAATGGTTTAGAAAACGATATAAAAGTTGCAAAAACAATGACTTTGTTTAAAAAAATGAATAAATTTAGGTTTCTGGAAAAATATGTATAAATTGGTTGTTTCAAATTTTATGAATGGTAAAATATGATGAGTTATTTATTGTGTAATTTTTTTGTTTTGATTATTGTTGTTTGAATTGATTGTTTGAATTAATTTTGTTAAAAAAGGGGCAGACATAATAAGATTTTATCTTCTTCTGCTTCCTTCCATTTCATGTAATGTTTAAATTTTTATTTACGTGGAATTGTAAATAGTTTTTTGTGTGTTCTTTTAAACTTTGAATTTGAAATGAATAAAGAATCTAAATAAATAAATAAAATAAATTTAATAGCAATAAATCGCCTAACTCCAATGCTGTCTTTTTTATGTTACATTTTGAAAATACCTTTTAGCTTTCTTCAAGGTGACTCTGTTAATGACAAAATGAGATATATTTGTTGGAGATGCTGAGACCGTGGGACACAGCTGTCCCTCTGCAGGAGAGAAATACTGACAACTGTTGTAGTGCAGGAAACCTGAAGACCTACAAACTAGATTCAGCATTCAAGCCTTGACCTCTGTATCTCCCCACTTCTGTATTCTGTCCTCTCCTTCCCTGTGTCAGGAGGAGCTCAGTTGCCAAACATTGCTGACTTTGACTAATCTAAAGAAAAGCCTCTGGATAGTATATCTTTTAACACTTGAGTCAGCCCATAGGTCCCAAAAGGGCTGGCTTCATTCACACTGTATGCAGTGAATGGATTCAGTACAGAGGTGCTGTTTTGCATTATCTAAGAAATGCTCAAGTGTAATGAGATTTAAACACGACTTGTGCAACAAAACAAATCATCTTAGATAAAGGCAGCCGCCTGTGAAGGAGCAAAGAATGTCAGTATCAGTATTTACAGCAATAAATGAGCGAGATGTGAACTACATGTGCAGTCCAGCAATTTTGCTGTTGGGAATGACTCTCAGCTACTATCACATGAAATGTTGTCTCAATATCTATAAAACGATTCAGTTCAATCCTGTTTTGTGTTTCCTAGTGTGGATTACCTGTGACGGTCTGACTCCAAAAGTTGGTTGTAGATGTATACAAATGATTTTAACGGAAGTTTCAAAGAAATCTATTCAGGGGTTCATGGTAGATTTTGCTAACAGACAGAGTTGATTTAAATAAGTTAATGGCAGAAAATTAATAAAAGTCTTGTGCAATCTTTTGGTGCTCAAATAATGAGTTGGAGATCCAAATTATGGGGTCAATATTTGTAAAAAATATAAATTATAGCTGTTTTATTTGTGTTTTTGGATGTCAGTTTGATGTGGCAGCCATCTTGAATCACATCAACTCCAAAAGCAGAGCAGTTGTAAATGAACATCCAGTGTTTCATTTCTGTAAGTTCCCATAAAATTCATCCAGGGGTTTATGATTTGGACTCACAAACACACGCATACTTGCACAAGTGAAATGCATGAATTACAATAAAAGGTGAATTTATTTATTTATTTACTTGTCAACCTCTGCCCAACCAGCACCAGTCGTAGACTCCTCTGCAGCTGAAAGTTAAAATAACTGATGCTGACAAAATGAAGAATACAAAAGAAACTGCTTTTGCTTGCATTTTTTTCTTCATTCCTACAGATATTGTGAAATGGCAGTTAGCAGAAAATATGGAGATCAATCTGAAAGCTGGAAGACCAACATGGTCTGGTTTTAGCATTCAGAAGAAAGACAACCCTTAATCCCACTGCAAAATATCTGATTAATCAAGTTCATTGTTTTATTGCATCAACCTAAAAATGACTAGCCAAATAAAGATCTAAACTGAATCCATACCACCAAAACAAATCCAAGAAATTGCAAAATGGGGGGGTGTCTGTGTAAAACCAATTTTATTTGCCTAAATGTTTTTATTTATTTTTATCCAGGGTTAGTTACCAGTATAAAAATGCACAGTATAAAACTGCCATCAGAATCATCTTCTGTACATCAAACTGGATTACTTGTGGGGCTTTTGCACCAGCACAGTTTAAGTCTGCATTATGTCGAGCCGTGGCCCTCGCTTTGTGAAGGGATTAAATGAAAGGAATCCAACTGCTGCAGCATCACTTAGCTGATTAAGGTACCAGTAGCCCTCGTACAGGCCAATGAAGAGCTTATGATGGATTAAAATTACAGCTGGGTAATTAACAGGGGCTGGTGAAATGACCTGATCACCCTGCGCCTGTGTGTAATGCCAGCAGAAAGGCATAAAAACACAAACAAATCCATTCTTAAGATTTACATGGCATTATTATGTTCACCGGGACGATAATAGTTAAAGGGCAGCGTTATTTCACATGCACAGAACAGCAGGTAATGAGTTGTCATAAATACGACGTCAGATAGAGGATGCTATATTGCATGTGCCAAAAAGGAACCATTATTTCACCTTATATCTTTCACAACAAAACGAGAAAAACAAAACTGCACTCCCAGTTCCTCAACGTATTAAAGTCTATAAAGCTTATGGTGTGTTAAAGGTAGAAAAATTAAATCCTCCTTGACGTTACCTTGACAGGGGTCAAATGGAAGTGGTCCAACTGGGTGGCATTAGAAGAGAATTCAGTGGGGCAAAGTACAACAGCTTACAGCATGCTGGAGAAACAGGAAGCCCCTTGATGTGGCCAACTTACATTTTCTATTTTATCTATTTGACCATTACTGGGGCACAGCTGTGGATGAGTGGTTAGCGCAGTTGTCCTCCAATGCGAGAGTTGGAGGACTGATTCCACCAGCAGACATGCCGAAATGTCCCTGAGCAAGACACTGAACCCCTTTGGTGAAGGAATGTGATAAAGCACTGATTATTCTTTGTATAGATCTAGCAGAGTGCTGTATAAATGGGTAAATGAGGCACAGGTTGTGTTGTAAAGCACTTTGAGTGTCTTGATAATATAGAAAGGCGCTATATAAGTGCAGTCCATTTACCTTTTTTATGATTTAGGGAACAGCATGGACTAAAATAGATTTTTTTAAATTCCTGCCACAAAGGTGATTCTCAGTTGCCGCTGGCAATCCGGGAGTTGATTGGTTTCAACTCGTCGTGTTCAGCTCCCTGGCTGCGGTGCTATTTTTAGCCTTGCGCTGATCATTCAGAGGTATAACTGCAGCACTTCATAGACGTCCAAGGTTCACGTGAGAGGGTGCGTATTGACGTTGAAGAAGTCTTGACATTTGCTGCAGCAGCTCAATGTCTTTAGTTCCATCTGTGGAAATCTGCCTAGACAGGAGCAAGTCTGCGCATTGACGGCAAGCATGTAAGGATGTCTTATCCTCGTTTTAATCTCTTCTCAAAGATGTTCAGATTATTTTGCTTATCCCTTAATTCCTAAACTACAAGGTTTGTGGGGGTGGGGGTGAATAGATATCTACTTCACAGGCTAATCGTTTGCTGAAATAACCCCCGGCTAAGACTTAAAGAACAACAAAATGAGTTTGCAAACTTTACCGCCTCTTTTTTTTTTTTTTTTTACAATTCCTCCAAACAAATGATAAAATGACAAAATTCTGCACATTTTCTTTTATCTGCTCAAGAGAACAAACCCAACAAAGTTCAGTCAGGTCATCTGAGTGGTTTCTTTTGTTGTTGTTGTTGAGACGTTTCATCATTCATCCAAAGGACTTCATCAATCTGAGGAGCCACCATGAATCAGAGTCCCACAAGCAGCACAGTTATATAATGAACCAACCAGTCTGCTGGCGATAAGATGGTTTCTGGGGCCCGCCCTCTCCCCCATCAACTCCTCTGAGGCAGCCGTAGCCAATGTGGTTCAAAACATCAAAGTTCATGCTCAATAATCCAGGTAAAAGGAGTTGCTGGAGGAGAGGGCAGCAAACTGGTTGGTCCACTATGTGAGTGTGCTGCTTGTGGGACTGAGTTTGTTTG
>JBBPBX010038730.1:2097-21986 GCA_038048925.1 Garcialebias charrua
AATGTTTACATTTAATGTCTTCTCACTTGAAATAAGCTGGCATCCTTTGCGTGTGAATGCTGGAATGATTACATTGACACCATAGCTCTTGCAGCAGGTCCCTCACTGTGAAACCACGATCACCCATCACCTCATCTCCAGCACGCAGATAGTCCAGAAACCCAGAGTTCTGTGTTATATACCTGTCACTGCATTTACCACCATAAGCATCTGAAATAAACATGATTATTCCAGAGGGAGAAACAGCCAATAAATATTTCACAGTGTTATTTGCATGTATGATTCACTTCTGGAGTCCAAGTTTTTAGCTTTCTGCAAAACATGTTGCTTTAATTGTTTCACGGGGCAACCATAGAATAAGGTCGTTGGTTTGTTCTGACATTATGTCAATCCACATTCCAACAGTCATGCTGCATGTGACTGGTGGTGTTGAGCAGCTCCACACTCTCATCAAGCCCATCTGAAAGTAAAAGTACATTATACAAACATTAGGGTTCATTTATGAACACACACACACACCTAGATTATATATATGTAAATAAACGACACACACACACACCTATATTATATATATATATATATATATATATATAAACGCACACACAGCATACATATATAGGTGCGTGTGTTTATTTGCCAGTTATGAACGAAAATATTAGTATCATTTAATCACTGACTACATAAAATCATAAAACTAAAAGCTGTCTCTTAAATCATACCTGGTGTTCTCGATCCTGGAGGATACAGAGTCTTTTTTCAGGTGGTTTCTCGTAGCCCAGCCACAAAGAAGGATGCAGGTTTTTGTTTTCGGAGCATGTTCAACACACACTAGTTGCAGCCACAAATTCAGCTTCGTCTGATTATTCGTACAGCCACGAACAGCGCAACAGGTACCCGAGCTCCACAAGACATCTTCGTGACAATATTAGCTCGAAATAACAGAAAACAGAACTTCAACGACGCGCGCAGATTAGCAAGTAAACAACGAGGAGCCAATGCAGAAATTCTACTTCCGGGGTCAAACGGAAGTAAGACACATAATCGCTTCTACAGTGACACCCCCAGGAATAAGGTGGATAGCACACCACCTTCACAGAACACAGTGTTAGTAAAAAGTTGCTTTCCCCTCCTCAGCTGCCAGATGGTTTTACCTCACCAAACTCCTCCCACCTCTGAGCTTTTGCAACAGCCAAGGCTGCGGACCGCTTGGCCCTCTGGTACTCCTCAGCCGCCTCTGGAGTCCCAGAGTTTAATTTTGTTTAAATTTCAAAACCATGCCAATTTTCCAGATTGCATTAGAGAACTGTCATGCAAATGCTCTTGTTTAAATCATTACAATTACACATTACAGTTTTGCATTTCTGCATAGATTTTTTTTCATTTACCCTTTATTTATCCAGGTAGTCTCATTGAGCCACGAGAACTCATTTTCAACAGAGACCTGTTAGGGAGCAGATGGTGGGGGGGCCTTGCTCAGGGGCCCAGAGTGGGACGAATGAGGGTGGAGGCAGGTGTGGATGTTTCACCTTTTCCACCCACATTTTGATGTTGTCGGTACCGGGGCTTGAACCGGCGATCTTCGGATCAAAGGTCCACCGTATCGAACCTCTACGCCACCACTCCCCATAAAAAATAAGAAATATATATATTCCTGCCAGGTCTTTGAAATCGTTTGAGTTTAGAGCTGCTTTAGCATGTCATAAATCTACTGTATTTTGGTTTTAGGCTGAGCTCTGACTAGCTCTCAGCTCATCAGTCTGATCTGACTTGATTTGTTTGTCTTAACTGGGGCAGTTAAAAAAAAAGTTTCTGATATTAAAAGTAAAATTGTAATCTCTCACTTTTAGACCTCAGAATCTGATCGCCCAGTCACAGTCTGGCACAGGTAAAACAGCTGCCTTCTCTCTGGCCATGCTCAGCCATGTCAACACTGACAACAAATGGACTCAGGTAAGCAGAATAACTTCAGAGTTTCTTCTGTCTTCAATTGTCCTAAAATCACACTCTGAAAATCTGTTTTTAGTGTCTTTGTATCGCTCCAACGTATGAGCTTGCGCTGCAGATCGGTCAAGTGATTGAGCAAATGGGGAAGTTTCTTCCAGATGTGAAATTGGCATATGCAGTTCGAGGAAACAGAAGTAAGGGGAGTTAGGCTGAAAGAACTGTGTTTTTATTGGTTTGGTGCAGTAGTTTGTGCTGCTTGTTTCTGTATGTTCAGTGGAACGAGGCGTTAAGTTGCAGGAGCAGATCGTCATTGGAACGCCGGGCACCGTCCTCGATTGGTGCACCAAGTTCAAGTTCCTTGACCCCAAGAAGATTACTATGTTTGTGTTGGACGAAGCAGATGTGATGATCGCCACTCAGGGACATCGGGACCAGAGCATTCGGATCCATCGGTGGGTTTCTTTCAGAAAAATCAGATTGTGATGACCGGTGTTGTAACTTTAATGTCATTGATCTAACAGGCAGCTGGGCAAAGCGTGTCAGATGCTGCTTCTCTCTGCAACATTCGAGGACTCTGTGTGGAAGTTTGCAGAGCTGGTTATTTCCGACCCCAATGTCATCAAGCTGAAACGGGAGGAGGAGACACTGGACACCATCAAACAGTTTTATGTGCTCTGCAGAGATAAGGAGGAGAAGTTTGCAGCACTCTGTGATCTATATGGGAGCCTGACTGTTGCACAGGCCATGATCTTCTGCCACGTGAGTGAACTGTTTGAACTCTGCTTGAGATTTAACTAAATGGCAGTTATCTTCCACCATACATGAGACAAAGCACCTAGTTCAACAAGTGCTGACATAAAGCTTTGTTTAAGTATCAATAAAACAAAAATCCTGTTTTCAGATGATCACTGGTAGTGTTGTTCAATCTGGAACAATACTGATACTGGGTAAAATGCAGGCTACTATCTGCAGTATCGATACTTATACTTTGTGCAAATACACCAAATGTTTCAGGTAAACCTAAAAAAGCAGTGTATTCAAATCAAAGCTGCATAAAGACTGCAAGACATCAAGGTAATTTATTTTAAACTCAGGAGTATGTTGAGGTTGTGACCTCATTTACAATAGAGCTGAGCTCATACAATAGAAAATAACAGAGGACACAGTAATCCAAAATATATGAAAATGGTGTTTCAAACACTAAAAATAAGAAAATAAGGAAAACCATAAAACTATTACAATAAATTATATATCTAATAAACAATAATAGATATGTTTTTAAGATGTTGTTTTTTATCCATCTTTTTTATTATATACTGTATATTTCAGAGTTCACCAAGGCTGTTTTATCACCACTGCTCTGTATAACTTGATGACCCCTGGTCTATGTAATCCACTTTAAATGATGTATTCTTTATGAAACCTTACCTGAATAAATCTATGCTTTTTTGCCCATGTGAGATTATCTCAGTGATACACATATTATTACCGGTACTCCAAACTGAACTTGTACAACTAATGTTGAAGCATGAATTTATTTTGTTGTTTCATAACCGTATGGGTTAATTTGAACAACTTCAACTGCAGCAGTTCTTAGCACAACTTGAAGCTCCACATTTCCTCCCTCTGTACCTGGAAAGTCCTGCAGCCCTGAGGGACTCCTCCAGAGCAGCAGAAACACCTGACATGTTGCTCTCCTCCTCTGTCTGCCTCATCACTGCCTCATATTCTGTGTTGTGATTTAACAGGAAGTGTTTTACAAGGTTTGTTGTGTTGCCACAGCTCTTTACAGATGTTCCACAAACCTCACAAACTTATTGGCTGTTTCTGGAGCTGAAATAACTCTGCACATGACTCTGTGAAGCTCTGCCGCTGTGTCTACAGACTGAAACACTGAGTGACGAGCAGCGTGCCGTTCCACTTACATGCATTACGCACTCACCCTAGTGGAAGAAAAAGTAGTTCCCAACAACCGCGCTTCATTTAGACGAGATCTCAATAGTTTAGTTACTTTCCACCATCTTCCTGTTAATGATCTGCATTACCTGAAATGACTGAAGTATCAAAAGTATTGATAGTTTGATTCAAGAATCAATTCTAGAGCGCAAAATGGTGGTATTTTAGTATCAATCTGCACATCACTAGTGACGTGTAGATAATAATAATAATAATAATAATAATAATAATAATAATAATAATAATAATGAATTCAATTTATAACGCACTTTTCATTAATGAAAATCTCAAAGTGCTAGATAAACTGATCATGACTTTTTTATCACCATGCTTCTTGTGTGCAGCTCAGTCACCATGCGGGATTGATGTTATTTGTGAGAACTGTTTAGTCAAAGTCAACTTTATTGTCAGAACTGCAATATGTACAGGACATACACAGGACCGAAATTGCGTTTCTCTCAGTCCCTCGGTGCAACAGTAACCATCTAAACACTAAACACTAAAACATTTAATAAACATAAGCATAAAATAGTAAAAGTGTAACACTGTCCTGAGTTTTTTCATAATAGTATAAAAGTATGAAAATTTACACCAACACTGAAACACCAAACACCCAATGAACATAAGCATAAAATGAAATAATAAAAGTGTAATACTGTCCTGAGTTTTTGCATAGTAGTATAAAAAGTATATCTATAAAATACAAATACAAAATTTAAATACAAAGATTCTGTTAAATAATGCACGTGTGAACATACAGATCCAGTTCAAGTCAGGTTCTGCATGTAGAGCCACACTGATTAAATTCATAACAAAAAGTCATGTCAGTTTACATTTTAAATCATTTTCTATACGATCCAGATTTGATTACTTTTATACATTTCCATTTCAGTTGTTTAGTGTAGTTATTTATCAATGTTTGTGTTGAAAAACAAAAGGCGCTGAGGTATTCTGCTGAAGAAACCAGCACATAACTTCAAATCTTCATTTCGATTCACGCACTAAAGAGCTCTAAAGTAGCTGGCTGTAAATACTTGCTGAAAGAGGAAAACACAACGTTAACGTCAATCTTGTTGGTGTTCGCATCAGCTCACGCTAGAAGAAGAACTAAAGGTTCACTTGAGCCGGCCAACAGGATTAATTAAAATCTTCTTTTCTAGTTTTAGATTGTCTAATAGAAAACTATGTCATCATCCTTTGGACAGATTTTTAGTGTAATCCCTTGATGTACATCTATAACTGATAAACCTTTGGCATCAACCCAGTTTAAGATGGCCACCACAGAAAACTGACCTTAGCCAACACAATAATTACTTTACACTTACTTTGTGTGACATCTCTCAGTAACTCGAGAGGTTCTGCTCCAACTTTTTCATTTCTCATCTCAAGACGACCTTAGTTTAAAACTCTGGTGTAAAAGGTGGTGTGGGATACCAGGTCTTTAATAGATTTATTACAGTTTACTCGTTTCAATAAGATGGCAGCATGGTGACTCAGTAGAGCTGCTGCCTCTCAGTGAGAAGGTCGTCAGTTCAAGTCCCGGCCCGCAGCCTTTCTGGGTGGAGTTTGCATGTTGTCTACGTGCATGCGTGGGTTTTCTCCAGGTACTCCAGTTTCCTCCCACAGACCAAAAACATGCATATTAGACTAATTGGTGACTCTAAGTTGTCCCTAGGTGAGAGAGAGAATGGTTGGTTGTCTCTATGTGTCCCTGTGATGGACTGGAGACCTGTCCAGGGTGTACCCCACCTCTCACACAGTGACTGTTGGACATAGGCACCAGTGACCCCGCGACCTGAAAAGGAAGAAGTGGAGAAAGATGATTGATGGATGGTTTCAACATGTCCAATGTCTGTGTGAAAATGTTTTCATAAACTATAACAGGTCTGGGTCCCATTAAGTTGTAGTTTCTGTGTGTGTGTGTGTGTGTGTGTGTGTGTGGGGGCGGGGGGGGTCCTATGATTTTGTGGGAATCTGCTTTGAGATGACTTGTGTTCATGTTGACTAAATGACTTTGCAAGAATTTACAGCTTTTAGTCCCTTTAGTAAAAAAAAAAAATCCCTATGTTTTTGTATCCATCCATCCTCTTCCACTTGTTCCAGATTCAGGTTGTGGGGGCAACAATTTGAGCAGAGATCCAGACATCTCTTTCTACACCCACCTCTTTTAGTGCTTCTGGGGGGACTCCAAGGTGTTCCCAGGCCAACTATGACTTAGTCTTTCCAGTCCTGGGTCTTCCCTGGGGTCTCCTCCTAGTTGGACATACCTGAAGCATTCTTTTCACGCTCTACATGCTCTGGGGACCATCTTAAGAAAACATGGAATTTCATTCCACTGTTACGCGGATGATTGCCAGATATACCTGCCACTGAAACCAGCTAATGCAGGCTCCCTCCACCCTCTCCTAGAATGTCTGGATGACATTAAGACTTGGATGGCTTCAAACTTCCTAAGTTTTAATGACCAGAAGACTGAAGTCATCATCTTCAGCCCTAGCTCAGCTGCCGCCTCTGATCACATAAACTTGGACTCCCTCCAGCCCTATCTCAAGCACTCTGTAAGAAATCTTGGGATGGTTTTCGACTCGGACCTTAAGTTCGACAAACAAATCAGCTCCGTTCTCCAGAAGAGCTTCTTCCAGCTGCGGCAGGTAGCTAAGCTCAAGCCGGTGCTGTCCAGACCTGATCTTGAGACACTAATCCATGCATTCATCACAACCCGCCTGGATTATTGTAATGCACTGTATGCTGGGATCAGTCAGGCCTCCTTCTCACGCCTTCAGCTCGTGCAAAATGCAGCAGCCCGGCTTTTAACCGGTACACGTAGGTTTGAGCACATTACACCTGTTCTCTCCTCCCTGCACTGGCTCCCCGTGCGAACTAGAGTCGACTTTAAAATCCTGTTGTTGACCTACAAATGCCTAAATGGCCTCGCTCCCCTCTACCTCTCTAAGCTGCTGGAACCATATGTTCCATCGCGGGCCCTGAGATCATCTGATCAGATGCTCTTGGCGGTCCCAAAAACACGACTGAAGCACCGTGGAGACCGAGCATTTTCAGTCACCGGCCCCAAACTCTGGAACAACCTGCCCCTCAACATTAGACAGGCCTCCTCCCTTCACATGTTCAAATCCCTGCTAAAAACCCATCTGTTCTCTCTGGTGTTTCATACTGTGTGAGCTGACCTAGTGTATATATAAGTATATATATATATTTTTTTTTTTACTGTGCTTTTTTACTGTGTTTTTCATTTTAATATTGTTCTTATACATTTTTATTTACTTTTACTGCTATTAATATCATGATTGTTACTAGTGATGTGTGTTACGGTTCTGTAAATTTTTAAACCTCTTATGTTGTGTGTGTGAAGCACCTTGATAACAGTTTATCTGTTTTAACTGTGCTATAGAAATAAAATTGACTTGACTTGAAGCACCTCCCTAGAGAGGCACCCTGGGGGCATCTTTACTAGATGTCCGAACCGCCTCAACTGGCTCCTCTCGATGTGGAGGAGCAGTGGTTCTACTCCCAGTCTCCCCTGGTTAACTGAACTTCTCACCCCGTTTCTGCAAAGAAAACTCATTTCAACCTCCTGTATCCACATTCTGGTTCTTTCAGTCACTACCCAGAGTTCATGACTAGGTGAGGGTAGGAACGTAGACCGACTGGTAAACAGAGCTTCTCCTTATAACTCGGCTCCCTTCGGTGGCGGCGGTCATGGGTCACCGGTCGGTGGCCTGGCTGTGCTGGGGTGGGTTCGGGGTGGGCGCCGGGGACTTGGGGTTCTGAGGGCGTGTCATTCCTGGGCTTGG
This sequence comes from Garcialebias charrua, assembly GCA_038048925.1. NCBI lineage: Eukaryota > Metazoa > Chordata > Actinopteri > Cyprinodontiformes > Rivulidae > Garcialebias > Garcialebias charrua. The sequence goes on from JBBPBX010038730.1 coordinate 9,810, forward strand.
GCCTGGTGTTGTCGGGAATCTTGGGCTCTGGCAGGCAGGTTGCCGGGCTCTGGGCTGGCTTGTGCTCTTGTGCCCGGCTCTGGGCGGGGGGCCCTCGGCTCACTGGTGGGTTTCGGGTTTGTGGGCTGGGGGGTTGGGTGTTTGGGGGCGTGACCAGTGGCCCGTGGGAGGGGGCAGATTGACCCGGCCTGGGTGCCTAGTGTGCTATGTGTTATGAGAGTTGTTAGTATGAGGGGTGGGTGTAATATTTCTTCTGGGGTGGGGACTGGGTGGATGTCTTTGGTGATGGCCTGGGACTATGCTTGGCCGACTGGATGGCCCCTTTATATGGTGGGGGCCCGCTCCCGGTGCCTCCTGGCTCTGTCGGCAGTTGGGCGGGCGCTCTTGGCTGGGTCATCCTTGTGGGACTTTGTGTCCTCTTGGGTGGCGGGTTGACTGCGGTGCGTGGGGGTCTTGGCGGCCCTGGGGTGTGTAGGATGTTGGTCCTGATGTTGGCGGCCCTCGTGGTCCTGTCCCTCTCGAGTCTGGAGCTCAATGGGCCTGGCGGTCGTAGAGGTGTCTTGGCCTCGCTCATTGGGTGGACCTTGGGGAACTGGGGGTGCCTGTTGGGTCAGCGGGGGAGCTGACTCTCTGCGGGAATATTTGGTTCTGCTGTTATTTTTCTCCCCATCCCTCACCGCACACCTCCACCCTCTACATTGTCAAATTTCATACATGTAGGGATTTTGGGACTCGGGTGTGCTGCAACAATTTTACATCTCTGTTGTCAGAGCCACCTGGGACTCAATTTTATTATACACCTTAGACATTCACTCATAACATCCTCATGACATTCACATATAGGAACTTTGGGTGGGCACTATGGCTATGGGTGGCGGGATGACACTACTCTCGCCTCCTGAGCCTGTGCTCACTTCCAATGATACATTTAGACAGTAAGGGTTTGGATTAGAGTTGGGGTGGAAGGGAAACTAGCAACATGCCAGCCTCTGCTCCTTTTTCTTTCCTTTTTTTTTAATAGCACTTTACAACAACACACATCAACAGCACATCTGGGCGTGGGGGTGTGTGTGACGGGGTCTTGTGGGTTTTTTTTTTTTCCTATTCCTACCCCCTGGTTTCCTGTCTGCCATTCCGGGGGTGGGGTCCGGTAGAAGGACGGGCCATCGGGTGTTATCCTGGACTATGTGGGGTTCGGGGCCTGGGGGTTTGCCGGGCGGGGCGGGCACTGCGCTCTCAATGGGGCTGTTTGGACTCTGGTGTCCTGTCCTGTCGGCTGGGCGCGGTTGGGCCGGATCTTGGACGTCGGCTCCTCTCCGCCCCAGAATTAATGGGTCTACCTCCTGGGTTTGGGCGTGGGCTGCCCCATGTAGGGGGCATGTACATGTCTTGGACCTGGGGTGTATAGAGTGCGTATCGGTCCTGGGTCTTCCCTGGGGTCTCCTCCTAGTTGGACATACCTGAAGCACCTCCCTAGAAAGGTACCCTGGGGGCATCTTTACTAGATGTCCGAACCGCCTCAACTGGTTCCTCTCGATGTGGAGGAGCAGTAGTTCTACTCCCAGTCTCCCCTGGTTAACTGAACTTCTCACCCTGTTTCTGCAAAGACAATTAATTTCAACCTCCTGTATCCACATTCTGGTTCTTTCAGTCACTACCCAGAGTTCATGACTAGGTGAGGGTAGGAACGTAGACCGACTGGTAAACAGAGCTTCTTCTTACAACTTGGCTCCCTTTTTACCACAACGGACCAGCACAGAGTCCACAGTACTGTGGAAGCTGCACCGATCATTGTTTTGGTAATCCAGGGTATCCGCGGGGTTGTAAAAGGTAGTAAAAGGTAGTAAATGAAATTAACACAAATTAAGGCCATTAAAAAGTATTAAAAAGTAATAAACGTCATCTGACGAGGTATTAATTTTTTAAAAACCTACACAACTATATTTTTCTTGTTCTGTCGTCTAAAAAAAGGTCTGTGAATTTATTTATCTTTTCTAATTTTATGTTCCAAGTAGGACCTTAGCTAAAACAAAGACGTCATATCGTCAGTCAGTGTGCGCGCGCACCTACAGCTGGTATCATGTCTGTAAAAAGAAACAGGAAAGAGGAGCGCGACTTTATCCTCCGACATTTAACAAGAAATGTACCTAAACAATTGTTTGTTAGCTCGAAATTATAGCAAAAGGGGTGTCTCAGTCTAACGTTTTCTTAATAAATGTACTTTAATGGTTAAATCGGCTTTATTTTTTTAAAAAAAAGTGTCGCTGCCTCAGTGCCTGTGTGCTCCGTGATCGCTCAGCGGTGACAAACAGGAAAAAGGAGCGCGGCTCGTTTCGCCGACATTTAACAAGAAAATTACCTAAACAATTATTTGTTAGCTCGAAATTATAGCAGAGGTGTTTTTCTGTCTGTCATTTTCTTAATAAATGCACTTTAATGGTCAAATTAGCTGCATTTCGCCACCGTGGTGCAGCTTGCTGCTGGATTGAAGGTTCAAGCAGAGAGGTGGGGAGAGTATGGCAGGCCGATTGAGTCATTAATAGCTAGTGAAGATTCTCAGTCATCCAGGACATGGTGAATTCTAAAAAGTGCAATAAAAAACAATAAAGTATAATATAATAGTATAATAAATAGTATAATAAATAAAGTCCAGTTGTTTTTGTCTTGAACTTTTTTAAATTTGTCATTATAGGCACGTTTTCCTATTACATGATCCAACAGCATGCCATACCTATTAAGTTTTTTTTTTTTTTCAGTCAGAATGAATGAAACGGTCATATTTCAGTGTTATGGTTTATAAATATGGGGAAAAAAATCTATAAATATGTCACTTCGTCCTATAAGTTGCAGGGAATGTAAATTATGCAAAAAAACTGCAACTTACAGGATGAAAAATACAGTAGTTATTATTTTTCTACCTCTCTTTTTGAATTATGCATGTGTTCAGTGTTGAATTATTTTAACTAAACTGTTCTGTTTTCAAGTTTACAGCTTTTGTTTGCCATTAGAGATATGTTATGTGTGGGAATAATTAAACTTTTTCTCTTGGGTTAGATTTAAATAACAAGTAGGTCAGTGCTTTTATTGAGGCAAGAAGCAAATTGATGTATCCAGTAATTGTTATAAAACTACATTTACTACCAAAGTTTAGGAAGAAAATGACAGTAATCTATCACTTTACAATTAGTTGCTCTAAACTGAAGTACAACAGGTTGCCGCTACGGTTACAGCTCGGTGCCGTGATGGTATTAAAAAATATTTTGATGGTATTAAAAAGGTATTAAAAGGTATTAAATTCAACTCTGGAATTTCTGCATATACCCTGTAATCCTGTGAGGTTTAGATTACAGCCTCCTCTGTCTCATAATCTGGTACCACACAGTTTAAACTGTCACAAATCTCAACGTTCACGGCTGGATGAATTCCCCCTGTTATCTCAGAATCTGTCATTTCTACTGTTGATTAAAAATGTTTTTAACATCTGGTCACCGCTGACATTGCAAACATGATGTATGGTACTGGCACCAAGCCAAGGTGGCAACAAGGTCTCACTCTACAACAAATGTCCCGATGAAGTCATGGTTTAACCAGTTATCCATCTGACCAGCACTCATCCAAAACTTTTAGCTTAAAGGAAAAAATAAAAATATATTTGAACCACTTGTGGTATTTTCTGACAGAACATGATAAATATAGTTTGCTTTGCCCTGTCAGACTCGGAAGATGGCTGCCTGGCTGGCTGAGAACCTGACTAAAGATGGCCACCAGGTGGCGCTGCTGAGTGGAGAGATGATGGTGGAGCAAAGAGCGGCTGTGATCGAACGCTTCAGGAGCGGTAAAGAAAAGGTGCTCGTCACCACAAACGTGTGTTCCCGAGGTAAGTTGCCCGGATCTTTTCCTCCTGCACGCCGCGGGCTGAACTTCCACTGACTTGTCTGCTCGGGCGGGGGCAGGGATCGATGTGGAGCAGGTGACCCTTGTGGTCAACTTTGACCTCCCCATGGACATGGAGGGAAACGCCGACAACGAGACGTACCTGCATCGGATCGGCCGCTCGGGACGCTTTGGCAAGCGTGGGTTTGCTGTGAACATGGTGGACAGCGAACACAGCATGGACCTCATCAGCCAAATCGAGAGGCATTTCAGTGAGTGTTCAAAATGTTCTCCATGTTGGAATTCATCTGCTCCCATCCTAACGTTTGTTTGTTTGTTTACAGACAGGAAGATAACTAAACTGGACACTGCCAATACTGATGAGATGGAGTCGCTGCTAAACTGATTTTCTTTTCTTTTTCTGAACTCAGTTCCCATTTCATGTCTTGAGTCGTTTTCAAATATTTTAGTTTTTTGTTTATAAATGCATGATAGCTCTGTCGAACTGGATCTCGAGTTAATTTGTGACCTTTTTTATTTGTGTTCAAAAATGTTGTTTTCCAGTTGTGTTTATCTAAAATAAAAGTCTGTGAGATGATTGAGATCAAATATCTGTAGTAACTGAGCATTTAAAAGTTTGAAGGTCTTAAGCCTTGTGGGAGTTGACGTTAGCTTCTGGATCACCTCCGAGAAGCAAAATAAGTCAATAAAGAGTGAAATGTAAAAGTTGACTTGATATCTGAGACGTGTTCAGGCTGTCTGGTTTGCACACACCCTTCATATCCACGACACACGCAGCTCGTGGGAAACCCGTCCGCTGCAGTACACAGCACCACACAGGTTTCTTCCTGCCAGAGTCTCCACTCTGTCCCTGCGTCTGTCCACAGAGCCATCATGGAGCGCCACACGTTCACACTCCTCCATGCACGATCTCCATCCAGGACATGTGAAGAGTCGTACAGCTGACGAACACGCCCACAAACTTCTGACCACACAATACTCTGCGCATACACGTGAGAAAAAGTTGGGCCTTGTGTCGAGAAGGGGCAAAGCTACTCTGAGAACATGACGTGATGTGTGTCACGTTTGTTCAGGACCCTTTAGACCATGGTACAGTTTGAGGTTTCATCAGATGTACAGAGTTTGAACCATCCACTGTTTCACTGCATTTATTTAGTTTGACTGTCTTCATCAGGGCGTAAGGACAGCAAACATGTCAGTGCATCCTAAACGTTTCATTTCATTCATATTAACGTGAGAAGGAGCAGCACGGTGGTGCAACTGGTAGAGCTGCTGCCTATCAGTGAGAAAGTCCCTGGTTCAAATCCTGGCTGGGGGTCTTTCTGGGTGGAGTTTGCATGTTCTCTCCGTGCATGCGTGGGTTTTCTCCGGGTACTCCAGTTTCCTCCCACAGAGAAAAAAAAACATGTTAGTCTGATTGGTAACACTAAATTGTCTCTAGGTGTGAGTGAGAGAGTGAATGATTGTCTTGTCTCTCTGAGTCCCTGTGATGGACTGGAGACCTGTCCAGGGTGTCCCCCACCCCTTGCACAGTGATGGCTGGACATGTGCACCGGCGACCCTCATGATCCAAAAGTGGAAGAAGCAGGTAAAAGATAATGGATATTGTGAGGAGAAGAAAGAAGCAAAAGCACCTGAATCTTCTGCAATCATTCAAACAGAAATGATAAAAGTTCCTCCATTTGATTGACTTCAGTAAAACTTGTCAACACTTTTAAAGTTCTGATAAATAATAAAACGCAGAGTCAGTTGTCCAGAGGACCAGCAGCAGGGACTCCTCATGGAGCGTGCGTTGTCCATCGGTCCTGTCACGTCTCCGTCCAGCTCCTTCCCTGGACTATGGAGGGAAGGACCCTGTACCTGTTTAGGGCCTGCAGCACCTGCAGACCTCCATCTTCACTCCTCCACCTCCGGGCCTGATGGAGCTCAGGCTGAGAGCGAGAGGAGGCTGCTGCGTGCTGATGTCACACTCCGGTGACGTTCGCTGGTTGTCTAAATCAGTCAGTCGAACTGCTTCACCCGCTGGACGACTCCAGTCTTGTAGGGAACAGATCGTTTGCTGTCGAACACAGTTAATCACGTTTAGCTGCAGACATTAACAAAATATTAAAGTTAAAACTATTTTAAGCTTGTTAGGTAAAATGTTAGCCTGGTTAAAACCAGACCCTTGCAGTGAAGGGAAATAGAATTGAGCGGAGCTGCGTAGGAAGGCGAGGGCCAGGCTCGTAAAATGTAAGAAATTAAAACTGTTCTATAGTAAGTTTTCTTTACTTTCCACAATTTAACAGATGTGTCTATGGGACCCTTCTCTTATCAATGGCGTAGTCGTAGCAACGCGGTAGCCATGGCAACTCATCGGCTCTAGAGTGAAGCCTGGTGATGAAATTCTGCAGCAAACTTTGAGATTTAACCCCGACTACATTTACATTACACTTCTACGTTTCAGAAAAACACAAAAACATCACATTAATGTGAACTTTGCGTCATTTCATCATTTTACAAGTCGTTGAACAACACCTGAGTGTTATCATTTTTATTTTAGTTCAAATGGAGTGTTTATTCAAAAATGTCAATTTCAGAGAAAAGTTCAGACGGTCTCACAAAAAAACAAAAGAAAATTTTTACAGCGATTTATAGATGTTTCTGCAGTACATTCATTTAAAAATATCAGCAAAACAATTTCAGCTGCCATATTTGTATACCTACATTTTTTTTAAATAAACATTACAGTGTTATTTATTTACTTAAATAACTTACCCAGCACATTTGTGGAAATTAATATCAGCCTTCAACCCAATACATTAACAATAAAACATGTAATTTGTACAGTTAGAGATAAATTACACCAACATCCTGTAGAGGCCTAACGACACGTCTCTACTGAACTAAATGAAAGAAGAGTGCTGATGACTGACTTTAAACATCAGTTATTCATATAGTTATTGTTTTATTTATTCATTAAAATAACATCTTTAGTGCTTTAAACATTTCGTTTTTCAAATTTGTTAAATTCTGTATTTTGTTAACATTTATGTACTCATTTATTATTTAAATGACATGGCAATAAAGTACTGTATATGTATCGATATGAAATTATTTGCACAACTAATACTTGTATAATCTTTTAAGCTTTTTGATATTTGTTTTGAATGTAATGTCTCAAGAATGTTTTAATGTCTAATTTAGAAAATAGCTTATCTAAAAGATCTCAATCTAAAAACTGGACTATTTTATGTTTTCTTGCTGATAAATCATCTAGTTGGTGTGTTCCTTGTTAAACTGAACGTGAACAGCGAGGCTGTTGGTTTGACTTGAAGCTCTTCTTTCAGCTGGAAGCAGATGTTTGTGCCCCACTGTTAATCTCCAGTCAACAGAATCCAGCAGGAAACGTTCGGTGTAAAGACGCACCTCACTGAGACACAAACATGCAGCGTCATCATAAAACCTGGAAATTATGCTCAGCAGGCGCTGTGCACACGTATCGAGCGCATGCTCCTCTAGGGCAGGTCCAGCAGGTTGTGTTTAGCGTAAAGTTCTTCAGTGAGCTGGTAAACCTCAGAGATAAGAGGCAGGGCCTCCCCCAGCACAGATACCACCTGCTCGGGGGGGCCAACGTTCATAATCTCAAAGAAAGTGGCACGCCCCGGCAGGACCAGAAAAGCCACGCCCGTTGCCTTGCGCACCACCCACGGGTGGTACTGGGCAAGAGACTCGTTGTATGCCTGCGAGCACATGACGGATGTCTTGCTGTCGTCGCTGCTGGTCCGGAGGCGCTCCAGGAAGAGCTCCAGCCACTGGAGGGCGCGGTGGAGTCTGAGCAGAGTGCGGCAGCCGGACTCTGGGTAGATGCCGGTCTTGTTCACGTCCACCAGCTGGTTCTGCAGCTCGTACTGGACCATGGACTGGACCGTGACGTACTGAGAGCCGTTTTCACCATCAAGAAAGCTCGTCAGGATCTGGACCTTACTCACAGCATCCTTTGAAATGAAGCCAAAGATGGTCCCCAGACTGTTCAGGAACCTGTCAGGACAAACAAAAACACAGTGAGCCCAGCTGGGTTGGTTCTGCTGGTACCACTCAGCACAGTTTGTTCAGCAAGAGAAATCTTCTTTCAGCTTTTCCTTCTTCAAGGGTCACCACAGCGAGTCATCCTCCTCCACCTCACTCTGTCCTCTGCATCCTCTGTCCTCACTCCAGCTACCTCCATGTCCTCTCTAACTGCATCCATATATCTCCTCTGTGTCTTTTTCCTGGCAGCTGCATTTCTAACATCCTTCTACCAATATACCCACTGTCCCTCCTCTGGACATGTCCAAACCACTGTCCCTCCTCTGGACATGTCCAAACCATCTCAGTCTGGCCTTCAGTCTGGCCTCCCTAACTTTATCTCCCAGTTGTTCAACATGTGCTGTACCTCTGATGATCTCATTCCTGATCTTATCCATCCTTGTCACTCCTAAGGAGAACCTCAGCATCTTCATTTCTGCTACTTCCAGTTCTTCTGTCTTTTTGTCCATGTCTCTGTCTCCAGACCATACAATATAGCTGGTCTCACCACTGTCTTGTAAACTTTTCCTTTGACCTTTGCTGTCACCTTTTAGTCACAAATCCCTCCTGAAACTTTTCTCCATCCACTTCATCCTACCTGGACTCTCTTTTTCACTTCTTTACTACACTTCCCATTTTCCTGGACAGTGGACCCCAAGTACTTGAAGTCCTGCACCTTTGTGACCTCTGATCCTTGTAGCCTCACTGTTCCACCAGTCTCCCTCTCATTCACACACATGTAATAATAATAATACAGTAATAATAATAAAAGCGCCTTTCAGGACACCCAAGGACACTTAACAAACCAATACAGTTCAAACATTATCAGCGACAAATTGAAATATAAAATACATAAAGATTATAAAATGCAAAATAATAAAAATACATTTAGTAAAGTTAATGATAAGCTAGTCTAAAGAGATGTGTTTTCAGGGCTGTCTTGAACAGAGAAAGGGAGGTGGTGTTTCGAAGGTCTGGCGGTAGAGCGTTCCAGAGGTGAGGGGCAGAGCAGGTGAAGGCCCTGCTCCCCATGGTGGAGAGGCGGGCAGAGGGTACATGGAGATGTAGCGAAGAGGAGGATCTGAGAGAGCGTGATGGGATGGAGATTTGTAGGAGGTCAGATAGATAAGGAGGGGCAAGGTTGTGGATAGCTTTGAACGTGAGAAGTAGAATTTTGAAGATGATGCGTGATTTAACCGGGAGCCAGTGGAGCTGCTGCAGGACAGGAGTGATGTGGTTATAGTAGGAGGTTTGAGTGATGACACGGGCAGCTGAGTTCTGGACCATCTGTAACTTGTGGAGAGATTTGTTGGGGAGGCCGTAGAGAAGGGAGTTGCAGTAGTCAATACGGGAAGTCACAAGACTGTGCACCAGGATGGCTGTGGAGCGGGGCGTGAGAGAAGGACGGAGACGGTTAATATTACGGAGGTGGAAATAGGCAGACCGAGTAATATTGTTGATGTGTGAAGTGAAGGAAAGAGTGGTGTCGAGGATGACACCGAGGCTCTTGACCTGAGGGGAGGAGGATAGCAGAGAGTTGTTGAGGGGGACGAGAAGATGTTCTGTACCGTACTCTGTCTTACTACGGAGTTGAAGTGGGCCCTAGCTAAATCTGGGATGACTGCTCCTGGAAAGGATGAAATATGTTATATTATGTTAAGAAACTTGAGCAAAATGGGATTAAGAATGTTATTGTTGTTGTTTAATAAAGTGTGGAAAGAGAGGACTATGTCTGAATGCTGGAAGGAAGCCATACTTATTCCTATTAAGAAACCTGGGAAGGATGCTAGTAACCTATCAAATTATAGGCCTATTGCTCTTACATCTCATGTCTGTAAACTGATGGAACGCATGGTCAATGAGAGGTTAAGTTATTTCTTGGAAAAGAATCAGCTAATAGCTCGTTGTCAGAGTGGTTTTAGGAAAGGAAGAGGTACTATGGATACAATGTTGTGTTTAGAAGATGAGATAAGAAAGGCTCAAGTAAATAAAGAGTCAGTGGCTGTTGTATTTTTTGATGTTGAAAAGGCTTACGCCATGTTGTGGAAAGACGGACTGCTAATTAAACTCCATTTGTTGGGTATTAAAGGTAGAATGTTTAATTGGATCATGGACTTTCTGACTAGGAGATCTATCCAGGTTATAGTATGTACATCAGTATCCAGTAAATTTGAAGTACAACATGGAACACCACAAGGGAGTGTTATTAGTCCTGTTTCATTCGCAATAACGATTAATGATGTGTATATGTCTGTAGCCCCTGATATAGGGAGATCTTTATTGATTGATGATGGGGCACTATGGAAAAGAGGACGAAATTTAGAGTTTATAACACACAAGCTTCAAGAAGGAATAAATCAAGATGAACTGTGGAGTAAGAATTGGGGATTTAGGTTATCTGTTGATAAAACTAAAGCAATGCTACTTTGTCTTTAATAGAAAAAGGAATAGAGGTGAATTTAACTTGAAATTGTATAGATTTTTTTTTAGATGTTTTTCGTTTCTTAGGTGTTTATTTTTATTCTCCTTCGACTTGGAATCTTCATATTGATTGGATTATTGATAAGGCTCGACTACTGCAACTCCCTGTTTATTGGAATCCCTGGTAAATACCTTCAGAAGCTTCAATATATTCAAAACAGTGCTGCAAGGATTTTATTGAAAGCTCGTAAATTTGAACATATTACACCCATTCTCCATAACCTTCATTGGCTTCCTGTCACCTACAGAATTCAGTACAAAACTGCTCTCATTACACATCAATGCTTACACGGAACTTCACCTGACTATCTAAAAGACATTCTTGCACCATATTCATCCACCCGGTCTCTACGATCCTAGAACAGTAATCTACTTCACATTCCACAAACCAAGTTAAAGGTAGGGTCTGCGATATTTGAACACTCTGGGACTTAGAAAAATTTTCAGCGCAGAAAAGCATTCTGCTCCCTCCCCTCAGAGCCATATATGGCACAGTCCGTGCTTCTGGTGAACTTGGGATCTGCTCCGCCCCCTGCTGCTGTCTGCTCAGAGCCGCTGCGATATTCTGTGTTTATGGTAATAAAACCTAATAAAATAAAACCATGGAGCGGTAGTCCTACAACACAAAATCCAGCAGAAATCATCAGAGGTTCACGAAGCAACGTTTGGACATGATTTAATTCGCTCGTGATTTCCTCATGTCTGTCAGCGCTGGTCTGGAATGTCTGGAATGCTCCACCTCCTCTACATGCTGTCTCTGCGCTCCGAAGTTCTGTGTTTATATGATAATATAACTGTTTAAAAAATATAATAAAACCATGAATCACTCATCCAACAACACAAAAACCAGAAGAAATCATCAGAGGTTCACGAAGCAACGTTGGACATGTTTTAATTCGCTCGTGAGTCGTGACAAATCCATTTCCTCATTCCTGTCAGTGCAGGATGAAGCGATCACTTGGCTTTTGGCAAAAAAACTAAATAAAAGTCCAGCTCTGGGATAAAGAAGGGATATTTAATACATTTTGTGTCACATAAAAAACAGTCCTGCATCGCTTTGCAATCCTTTGAATGAGAACGAGCTGCGGCTGGGACAGGTGGGGGCGTGGGTTGGGGCGTGACAAACAACTCTGTTTTTATTGGCTGTCAGTGTCCTGGTCACTCTTGTGTTTTCAGTGTTTTTATAAATGCTGATAGAGAAGCAAGGGGACAATAGATTTTTTCAGAGATTACTTTGTCTAAAATCAGTCTGTCAATAGATAGTGACAGAGTGAAGAAATATGTTAAAAATATATTGTTTGAAAAGTTACAGACTACATTACAATGTTACATACCCCACCTTTAAGGACCATGGGAGACCGGGCATTCTGTGTGGCTGCCCCCCGCCTATGGAACTCCCTCCCTGACTACCTGAGAGCTCCACAGTCACTGGTTGACTTCAAAAACGGCTTAAAGACTTTTCTTTTTAAGCAAGCCTATTCTGCCTCCACATGATTTTATCTTTGATCTTGGTTGATATTATTATTGATTTTACTTGATTTTATCACTTGTTTTATTTATTTATTTTTTAAGCAGGCCTATTCTGCCTCCACATGATTCTGTCTTTAATCTTAGTTGATATCATTATTGATTTTACTTGATTTTATCACTTGTTTTATTTGTTGTAGCACTTTGAGATTTTTATTAATGAAAAGTGCGGTATAAATTGAATTTATTATTATTATTATTATTATTATTATTATTATTATTATTACT